>DWON01008085.1:0-12391 GCA_018251015.1 Phocides pigmalion okeechobee
CACGTCCAATCTCAAATAGAACAGAAGTTGTATTTAAGGATGGACGCGGATGCGTTCCTACTCTTGAGGACTAAGATTGCCTCCAATTCTGTGTAGTCGCTCTTGGATATCTGTGTCTAAGTCTAAAGAGAAATTAAACTCGGTCGAGTGAAATGTAAAGGGAGCTGAGCCCATGCAGCATGGTTCCAAGAATGCTAGCATTCCCGCGTTGAATAGCAATCACATCTCAATTACAATGATTACATTCAATTTATTACATTTACTTTTAAGATTTTCATTTTTACACAACGTCCTACAAACATTGTAAAATATTCTAAACAACTAGTGTCAATACAGTTTCGGTATTTTCAAAATCCACCCAAAATTGAACGAAATAACTTTGTCGTAACACGATTGACAAGGCGATTTAAATTTTTCCGTGTAGTTGGAATTCGGCGTTACTGGTCGAAAACATTATTTAGCATTGGCGATATAACAGTTGAACTTGTTTCTATATGTAACTTTTTCGTTTACACTCGTCTGAACTCCGCAGACCTGAATTCGTTGAAAGCAAATAAAAAGTTATGAACATTGCAAATTAGTTTTCAAATGACTAACTAACAATGTGTTGCGACAATTTTAACTTTGTGTTTGAACCATATGTTTGTTACAATTTTTGTTAATATTTTCACTCAAATAAAAAATGATTTATGATAATAATGAACTACGTATATTTTGTGGCACAAATTACATGACACATTTTTAACAATATGAAAAAAGGAGAATGACGTAACATTTTCGAAACAAAATAAAATTATAAATGGCTTGTTTTAGACCTAAATACTACATTGTTGACGTTTTTATTTTTTTGATAATAATTTAATACTGTAAATTGATGAATATTGATACCGGTTATTAGGTTTTTCAGAAGTAGGTACATGTCGTATATTTTTAAGACTATATTTTTAATGTTAAACTCATCGTCGGTCTCTTAGTGTCCCATTGTTTGGGACTACTCTCTTTTTGAATGAGAAGAATTAGACCATTGACCATCACGCTCTTACGAGTTTATGATGAAATATATACAGCCATGTTATTACAGTACAGTAGCAATTTATTTAAAAAAGCAAACCATTCAATGTTTGCTATGCCTTTTCCGGAGATTGACGACGTCGAAATATGCGTTTTTTTTTAATTTATCATGTTTTGTGTAAATAAAATAACGTAATTGAAATGTCGAAGCGCGTGCATTTCCTGGCCTGCGATGATAAAAGCGATCGACAAAGTGAAGCGATGTTGGGCGCGGACGGGAAATGGAAGGGTCACCATTGGTGGCAAGTTTTTTGCGCACTTCTATGCTTTAGAGGGCGTGTAAACAGTTGGTCCTGATTTTTATCGGCAAATGACGATAAAACTGATGTTAGAGGTTTTCCAACAACTGATAGCTGAGTTGGCTACAAACCCGTATCTCAAATAATTAGCATTAGAGAACTGTGTCAGAGTATAGCTCCTCTGCTTTAGTTTCGGTACACTCAAGTGTATCTGTGAGACATAAGGAGAACCGCTAATTGAAATGTAAATCTTTCTTTGTCAGGTATTTGTCGGTGTTGTGCGTCCGGCAACCGAGTCATTTTTTTCCGAGGGCATCGTGGAATCCTTCCGCATGGAGTACCGGACCCGTCACTCAATAGACGGTGAGATCATCCAGTGCGAGCAGCGCATCGCTCTCGTCACCGGCTACATGACCCAGGAAGTGAGCGGCATCAACGCAATGAACTTCATGCATCGTGACGACGTGCGCTGGGTGGTTATTGCTCTACGCGAAAGTAAGTAAACCCTATGACGTATTTGCATATTGTTTCTAATGTAGCAAAACTATGACGTCATTTTGTTTCTAACGTAACAGAACTTTGATAGGCGATAGAACCAATAGGTACTATCATCACATTACTAGCGTGAAGTGATTTGTGATTTAAGCTACAAATTTCCGACACGTGTGAAAATGTTTTGTAACGGATACGTCGCGACCGTTCAATCCATAGGAATAGCAACGCATCTTTGATCGAATTTGTAACAAATGTTCCTAGGTAGGTGGCAGGTAGACCGCTATAATATATATTGTATGTATATTTGATTTACTGGCTGCTGCCTTACTCCACAGTAAAGCAGTTCGGGAAGTGTGGTTGCCGAGTACACTAACAATAAATATGACAATATAAATCGTCTGGAGTAGAAACGAATCTACTTACGATCTTGTTTAGTACGTAAGTTCTGTCTGTATGAAGTTGTGGACACATCCAAGTCTTGCGTAGATCCTTGGGTTGCAGTGACCACTTAAAATCAGGTAGCCAACACGTTTCTTTGGTATGATTTGGTCATATGGGTATGCGGCTTAACCTTCTTTTATTTCGAGAGGAGACTCAGTCTGAAACGGAACCTACTGGTTTGATGATGGGATTTCCTTGTGGGCTATTGCAAAAATATCCTCATTACTTCGACTTTCGACTAATCAACTTTAAAAAAAAAAATTGAGTCCATAATATTTCATTTGCAAGGATAGTAATGCTCTATGTTATTTATATCCACATATTCCTCATGCATACATTACTAAATTATAAATTAAAATTAACTAAAAGAAAAAATAAGTCCATAAATTTTCATTTGCAAGGACGGCAATGCTAAATGTATTCTAACTTAATATCCGCATATTACGCACGCATACGTTACTAAACTACTCGTATAATTGAAATTTAACTAAAAACATATTTTAAACCCCTTTTTGTCTAACCTTAATTGAGGTCTCTTTATATGAAATGTAACGGAAAGTAAACCCTCCCAAATAAAAAAAACAACTCTCCAAATCGGTTAACAAATGACGGAATTCCGAGCTAACAAGAATAAAAAACAACTGCTATTAACAAACCTCCCCTTTTGTTGAGGTTGGGTAAAAATTATATCTATTAATTTGATGGGACATTGACATGATTCGTTTTTATGTGAGAAGAGTAGTAAACGAGCATGCAGACCACCCGATGTTAAGTAGTCGCAGCCCATAAGCATCCACGTACAACCACAAACACGCCCGAAATCCTATATCAGCTTGAACGTAGGTAAATTGCTACTCCTGACGACTAAGATGGTCACCTCGCTGCAAAGTGTAGCCGGCACCTATCCAACCGAAATATAAGTAATGCTTTACGACGGATTATGAGGGCGACGGTGGCAACTTCCCGGTCGAACTATAGTTCTCCCACCTTTAATTTATATTTTGATAATATTCTATCAGTACATTGAATTTGAATCAGAGATACCTATAAATGACAATAAGATGCGTTGCTAAGCCTCATGCTTAACCACATATAAATTAATCTAAAATACAGACATAAATATTCAAAGAGTTCTACCGCCTTCAAAATCTTTAATCTTATTGATTTATTCATAGGTCCGTCGCGAAACGAAACTGCTGCAGCAAATCAATTTTATAAAATAACAATGCGAAATGCTTAATAAAAGGCTGAATGTAATATGGTTTCGTTAAATCGGTACGTTGCGCGTACTAATTGAATATACACGTTAAAATATTGTGACGCTGGCGAGGGCAAATGATGCGATGCGATTTTCCAAAACAAGTTTATTATCAGCAGCATCAATTTTCATAAAAGGGTTTCCGGCATTCCCAAATTAATATGTCTGGTTATTATTGATAGTATGCTTTAGTTTATGAAGGGTACGTTTCATTTTAGAGCAAATCCTTTGATGCGGGGTTTTATGCAGCCCTTCAATTAAGTTCCCTTTCAATAGAGTTGCAGTGGACACCGGGGAATGCAAATATTATAGACCGTGAACCAGCTACAGATTTTATCGAGCTAATATCCAATTCCCTCTTAGACAAAACTTAAGTGCTTCAGAGTTGTATGAAGTTTCGTGAACGTAGTTCCGTGACTGGGTAGCAGAAGTGGCCAGCCACGCGCTTTAATAAATCTCCCCCCACCGCTACCTCCGCAACTCATAGCACCCAAGGATCAGCAGACACAGTTTACGTTCACGAGATTTCATGATACACATTATGTTATATAACGGGTACTCACGTTGCATGCACAAGAGAGTTGCATGGCGGCGAAACTCGCCGTGACCACGAGCCATGCAGCTGGTTTGAAATATCGGCAATTAAAAAGCGTTAATCGTGAGTATCCTTTATATAACATAATATATAAATTCTGCGATAATATCAGTTTAAAATCGTGTGTTTCATGATACTGTTTGACGAACGAATTTTCGCCCAAAAAAGAAATGTTTGATATTATTTGCACCTGACTCGTTGACTAGTACGTGGACGGGATTAGGTGACAGCTTGCTATGTAATTATAGCCCGCTTTGATTGAAGGGGAAATTCGTAATTATTATTATTTTGCTTTTAAAGGTAGTCATTATATTGCGTTGTTTTAATAGGCTCGCGGATGTATCATGTTTTGATGCGGGGAGATCTAAATAATGATCTGAATATATCGTCTCTATGCATCATATGGGTTTTAGAATTGAAATGAATAAGTTACAAAGTAGATAATATCTAATAAGTTACGATACAAATCTGAATTTAGATATACGACTGTAAGAGTACGTGTAATTGTAAAACAAACTACCACACAGGATCGTGTGTAGAAATTAAAGTAAAGTCGTAAGTACCGTCCGTGAACGTAGAAAGCATCGTTATATGCATACACAAAACTTACACCGATGCCTTTTTATCGTGTAAAAGTAATTTATACCACAAACAATATTGACATCGAAATATTTTTTAAATATTTACAGTGGCGTATTCATATGGAAAAGGTTTTGAATAAACGATCGGTTCATTATGGAGGGGTTACTGAATAGGCGATAAACCGGATTTTTATTGTTTTGATTTTCGCTTTTCACGCCACAGCGGGAAGCTTAACAAGAGGGTTATGTGTTTGACTGACGTTTGACAAATTCGGTTTACCTTTTTGTTTTCACTTTGACTATAGAATTGACGTGCAGGTGCATTTCAAAAGCACATTTTCCTTTGTCCAAGCGCCCCACAATGCCCGCGGTGTTGAAAGGGTACAAGCTCGGTTGTGTTGCACGAGAGAATTCGAGGATTTAATTAATACCTAGACTAATGTTTAATTGAAGCTTCGTTTAATATTATCCGTATTAAATTTCTTAGGTATGAGAATAAAACTTTTGGGGAGCTATCTATTGTGTGCAAATGAACACGCACGTTTCAGGTAATGAGATGTAATTTTATATTCAAGTACAGAAAGTTTAACTATTTTTAACTATTGCACTGTTACGTAGAGATCATTTATTTATTTGGTTAATTAGTTCATATGGTTCCACGTAAAGAAAAGCGTCGCAAGACAGTTCATATGTTTGGGAGTTGTCTCTAATGTTAATAAAGTGGAAATCGCTCACTTAGCAACATATTGACATATCTACATTTTGTGAACTTTACAGAAGCAGGAATATCGATTAAATAGTATCGATTAAATGTATGAATTTACTTTGACATCAATATTGATATATGTATATTTTGTAAACTTTACAGTAGTAAGAATATCGATTGAATATCGTTTAAATATTTGAATATACTTAGACATTAATATTGAATGGCTTCTATCAAGAAAATTAGTGCGATACTATTTTTTATTTAAATTGCTACGATTTTAGTTTTTTATTTTGAAAGAGTAAGAAACGGGCACGCAGGCCACCTGATGTTGAGTGGTCACTGCAGCCCATGGACAACCACGTCCAATCTCAAATAGAACAGAAGTTCTATTTAAGGATGGACGCGGATGCGTTCCTACTCTTGAGGACTAAGATGGTCGCTTTTAATAATGTTTATCCGGCAGCCACACTTCCCCAACCGAAACACAATACATGAAGAACATGTTGATTTACAGCTTGTTATGTGGGTGGCGGTACCGCCCCGGGCGAGCTCTAACGACTCTACCACCTCAAAATTAGTATTGGAGATCTATTTTTCCAATCCCTTTTCCTTTTTAAATAAATAAATTTTCAAGTAACTACGCAGTATAAACACGTTTAAACATTTTTTTGTAAATCTATATTTATCATGACCAATAAATGTATGAAGAAATGTATGAAAAGATATAGATAATAAAAAATGGTATATGTGATAATGTTTTAAAAGGTTATGTTACATAAAAGGTAAACATTACACCATTAGCAATGAATATAAAAAGAAAGAGGTTTTATATATTTTTTAAAACTATTTTATGTAATTTAAGAAAACATTATTTTTAGACATTAAAGCATAAATATTTGAAAGGATATTTTTAAGTCATCATCAGCCTACAAAAGTCTACCGCTGGACATAGACCTCTCCAATGGCACGCCATTGAGTTCGATCTTCAGCTTTCCTTTTCCAGCCGCCATATTTTAAGTATTAAAGTTGTATCCAAATAATTGAATTCCTAATTATCTCTACAACATGACCTTTTAGAACAGTATATAACCTTTTTTACCTGTCCTGTATTCATATGTGAATACTTCATTGCGATGATGACTTAAAAATAACAGGAAAAGCACTATTCCATTCCTCAAATAAAAAATACTCGTAGCTCTTTCATACGCCAGTACAATCGAGTCGACAGCACTTGTTTGAAGTGTCACAAGTGGCCCATAAAAGGACTGCACTTATAACACTTAAGTGCGCATGTGAACCCGCAAAACTCGTGTTCATAGGGTCATATGAAAGTCAGCGTAGCATAACTCATTTATGAATGTGTCACTTTCACCTTCAAAGGTGGGAGATAGTTCGACCGGGGAAGTACCATCGCCGCATATAATCCGCCGTAAAGCATTACTTGTGTTTCGGTTCGAAAGGGGCGGTTGCCGGGTTCACTTTGAAGCGCGGCGACCCTCTTAGTCCTCAGGAGTAGCAACGTATCTACGTTCGAGCTCAGATAGGATTTCGGTCGTATTTGTGGTTGTACGTGGATGTCTATGGGCCGCGACTACTAACATCAGGTGGTTTGTATGCCCGTTTGCTACTCTTCTCACATAAAAAAGAAAATGAACACTCACACACTGTCGCAATCGTTAAAAATTACCTCTCACACGCTGTAACAACTGATAAACGTTTGTAAACATCTCAAGCATATCTATTTGCTGATTCCAGCTCACTTGTTTACCACTTCATCTGGCTTGTGTGTCTATTACAATTTATTATATTAATTGTTATTGCTTCAGATAAGTACTTTCTAATTTTCCACTGAATCTCGCATAACGACAACTGCCTAATTGCGCTAGATAAACCATATCGCTTGACACTCGCTGACGAGTTCAACCCGCTCGGTTTACACGAGGCTTGTTTCAAACCACGACAGCATTTTAATATCGTGCTTACACTACTTAACCTTTCTTAACTTAGACATAGCTTAGCATATGACTTTTATCCACTTATAGATGCTAATATTATCTGTATTAACACTTGCTACAGCGTACACCGCTGTTGTATTGCATGGCATAATGCGTTGTGGTTCGTACACGCCTGCCTTGTACGTACAAATCTGTAAGGATTACGGTCGAACAAAAGTGCTGCGTTCACATCGGCGCTACAAAACTGGGGGTGGACATTACGTCTGTGTATTCGTAGATGATATACAGATGCTAAAATACAATAAAGTGAAACTCTTATTTTATTACTTGTGTAAACTCTGCATTATTATTTCGGTCCCAATAATTTTACAGTACATAATACCTTTTAGCATTTTAAAATTTAATTTAATTTAAAAGGTAATAGGATTATTGTATTTCGATCGCCGTACGCTACGTAAATCGCCGTAAGACTTCTTTGTGTTTCGGTTGGACAAGAGTTGTTGCCGGCTACTTACAACTGAGGCGAACATCTTAGTCCTTAAGAGTAACAACGCGTCTACGAGCATAGAATTTCAGTCGCGTTCGCTCTGACTTTTCTGCTCACAAGCTTTTTATATAAAAATGTCTTTGCTACGCGACTCCCGACGGACGAGGTTGAAAGAAGTTATAAGTGGAGAAAACGCACAATAAAATCTAGATACAAATAAAAATAAAACACTAACGTTGAATATTAAAATAAGTATACATTATAAATAGAGACGCCATGAAGACATTACAGAGTACCATGCCACTCGCCGTCATGCCTTACGAATCGTGTTAACACGTTTCACGTGAAATCCACGCCAATCCGATTTTCAGATGTGATTTAAAAATGTAATGTATTAATTATATTTATTGTTGACATATTTTTGGAGCTCTACCATTTAAATACAATATTTATCTACGAAAGTCCAGTGATTTACTTTGATCTATGACCAATAAAATTATTAATATTTGATAACGCTTATTAACTGCAAGTGAGATAACTAAATTTGTTATTGCAAAGTCTGACTATCAAGCAAATTATAATTGTTTACATAAATAACTAACTTAAACCTGTATAAAGTAGGTGCAGCTTACAATGTAATACAATCGTTAAGAGGACGTAATTACTTATCATAAAGTAAAACACTTAATTTGTATCAGTAGTTTTATGAAAGTATGTACAACATAAACTGCCATCTTCTGAACGCATGCACCATGTTTTTGGAGTCCTATAGCTGAATACAGGCCTCCTAATTTACTTTAAGCTATATTGCAGTCTCTCGATTACAGGTTAAAATATACAAGCAAGCATAAGGAATATAAGTAAAGTCATTCATTGGAATTCCAAGAGTGTCGTTAGATTATTAGTCGACCTGGTTATTTGGACGGTCAATTGCTAGATACGAGTATGTACCCGTTCTGTCTACAAAAACCATTATTTCCCATCGATTGGCATTTTCCCTTTATATTACGTTACGTCTTTAGCTTTACTATAATTAGGTACCTCTTTTCATATATCATACATATATCATCATCATATAATAAAAATAAAGAAAATAAAAAAAAAACAAAAATGAAAAAAAAAAGCTTTTGTTATTTTTTTCTTATTTATACTTTTTAGTTGGATTTTTTTTATAAAAGCGTGTCTTTTAGTTTTCTTGTAACTATATATTTTTTTCATATTATTGCATTGTCATCGGTCCCTAATACGTGTGCAAAGTTTAACATATTAATCAGACTTATGGAAATTGGTGAAAATTATGCTCAAAAATCCGTTACATACATACAACACAAGCTATTAAAAGCGTCTTAAAAAATAAAATAAAAACTTCTCGATACGCCCGACTAAACGTAGGCAACGAGCGGCTAACTGGCAGTGTTAAAAAATATTTTAGAAAAGTTATGTTACAAATACAACAAACGAATACGCTGGTCCTGTGATGTCAAGTGGTCGTCGTGGTTTATGGAAATTCCCACAAGTAAAAGCGAACTCTGCGACCTTAGCTGAAGCGTCACTCTTGAGGACTATACTACACCTTTCCAAACAAAAAATAAGGATTGTATCAGAGCAGATTATGAAGACGGCAGTGGTACATTCCCGCTTAGCTATAGTCCTACCACGTAATGAATCGCGTGGCCGTAGCATATCGCTACGGATACTACGAGACCTACGAGTTCACTTCTACAAATTTGCTCAGCGTTGTGGAGTAAAGCCTTCATATTCCGAGAAAAATCCATTCTCAATTCTATAGTTGCTATAGATGCTATATATCTCTATGTATAATAATGATTGTGGAAGTCTTTTTTTACTGGAAAAGTAGCAAACGAGTGTAATGGCCACCTGATGTTAAATCTTCTCAGCATCCCGCCTACGTCCAACCTCAAACAGGAATTAAGACCTTGACGTGGTGTGTAAATGTGTTGATACTCTTGAGATCTTATATAGTCTATTCACTTGTAAGAGTAGCCGGCAACCACATCTCTCCAACTGAAACACAAGAATTGGTTTAAGGGCGGATAATGAGGGGGACGACGGTACCTACCCGGTCAAAATATTGTTCTACGTCTTGCCAGATATGTTAGTATTTTTGACCGATTATGGTTTCTACGTGGCGATATCCCCGTCAAATTTATTTTACTTTATTAATATAAAATTATTTTGTATTATTAAGGACTTAAATATGTGTTTTATATAAAATATTTTCTTTTATTTTTATTTGCAAAGGAAACTAGACGGGGTTTAAGTTTTATAAAAGCAAGATTACGGGGCGTGGGAGTGAGATATTTTTCTTATATTTCCCGGATAATGGGGGAAAAATCTTTAGTGATAGAAAAGGTACGTGTCTACAAATAAATAGTTAGAACTTCGCAGGATCAGATAGTGTTAGGTTTAGAGTAGAGAACAGTAGAATAGAGTAGAGATATGTTAGGTAAGTTTAATGCACTACGAGTCAACATGAATCACATCACTTGATATTTTAAGTTCGACTTAACGAATAAACAAACCATAAGTTTTTATAACTGCTCATGAGCACTAGCACGTAATCAAACATTATTTTGAGCACAATCGGGGGCCTTTTTGCCATCTTTTAAAGCATTGTTATTTTAAGCTTACTGCGAAATTTACTATCCTTAAGTACAATGGAGTGAATCTCTCATTCACCCCAGGACTGAAACTTTGTAATTTTGTATCGGAATGTAAAATTCTCTCGAAATGAATACATTTTGGCAGCTGGGAATGAATTGTTTTTCTGCATAACGGAACAAATATTATGATGATTTTATCAGATTGTGATAAGGCCCTTGTCCCTTGTAAATGGCTCTCAGCAAAATACGCACCCATGTCCGAGCACGAATGGATTTTTATAACCAAAACCACAAACTAATTCTGATAATTATATTTATTTGTCAGTGTACGACCAACATCGCCTGTTCGGCGAATCCTGCTACCGCCTGTTGACGAAGAATGGAGAGTTCGTTTACATGCGAAGTCGAGGTCGGCTGGACGTGGACGAGACCTCTAAGATAGCTACGAGCTTCGTATGCACCAACACTATCGTCGGGGAGGAAGAAGGAAAATACTTCCTGGAACAAATGAGGAAACGGTTCAATATCTTGGTCAACAACTGCCCGAATTCGGTGCTGGCCATGGATCCTAACAGAGAGGTAAGTGATTTACAATTTATACTGTTTATATAGCGGAGATAGCTTTTTATCTCGAGGGTAACACTTTTCAAAGGCACTCAGTATCGTGAGAACGGTTTCAGTTTATGTAGGATTTATACCCACTAGAAAAATTAAGTGACCTACTTCTCAATTGTCGAGAACAGGATTTCGTAAAGAACGCAACTGGTGTTCTCTATCATGACGTCCTAATTGGTCATATCTCGGGGAACGTTCCCCCGATACTCGGGTATCTGTTTGTGCCTACTTCGGTGTGGACCACCCACAGTGACGTGTCTCCACGGATCGCTTGGTCGGAACAGGTTAAGCCCCACTCTTATTATTCCCAATCCTGGAAGACTGCGTTTAGTCCTCTCTTAGGACAGGCGCGAGAAAAGTAATCGCTATACTGGTTCCCAGCCTGAGATATAAATCCCAGGCACTACGTCTTTCAAAGTTATGTGCTTATTAAAAAATAACTGTCACTTACTCTAGCGGTAGAAGAAAAGGTCTTGAGAAATCCGGATGTCTGACAGTTTTTCATTGTATTCTCAATAGTGTGTTAAAATAATCAATACGCACTTGGACAGCGTCGTGGACAATGGCCTAAAATGTTTTCATCCCAACGGGAAAACTATGCCCAACAATGGGTTTGTAAGAGGTTGATACTGATACTATACTGTAATATAAACTCGATAAACGATTTTATCTAATATAATATAAAAACTATAAGAAGCGTAAAGACGTACTAAGCTAATTCCACTACAACACATTGCGAAACTTTGAATATTCAGAAAAAAATGATGGAACTGAACACCAATAAAATTAATCAATATTCCGTGAAACTATAGAAAAAAATCAAAATTATTTGAAAGCAAAAATTCCTATAAAATGTTTGTCAGTGGGCATAAATACAGTTTTAATATTAATGGTTGACTAATCAAAAGAAACGTGTTACAAACGCCAACTTTTATATTTTTAAATTCACAGCATTTAAAAAACGTCTTCACTGTAAAATATTTCAATATTTTAAATTCTTAGAATACTAAGTTTATCGTTTTTCTTAGAATATCCAAGGGGAATTCACTAACAATAAGTAACGCAGCAAAAAACAAGCGCCTGATATTGAATAAATGCAACTTTCTATATAAACTTTTTCCTGCCGCCATAATAAATTTAATCAGGCGCGTAATTTGAGTTATGGTTGTGGAAGTATGTCTGGAAAACGAATGCGTATAAAGCAAAGCAAAGCCATATAAAATTGAGTAATTTTATGAGACGTTTTAAAGGCGGTAGAGCCATTAGAGCTCGCCCGGGGCAGTACCACCGCCACCCTCATAACCCGCCGTAAAGCAACATG
>DWON01008086.1:0-12390 GCA_018251015.1 Phocides pigmalion okeechobee
ATGATTATTACACTTTTTAATAAATCTAATATTGTGCTTCTTAACATACGTTATATTTTAATATATATATTAACTATGCACCGTCAATACGTTGATGGTGCGAAACAGTTCTCTAAGGGACACTCGCCACATTTTAGATTATAAATTGCCCTGACCGCTCGCTCTTGTAAAATAATTGTTTATATGTATGTCAAATGAATATGTACGTGTAATTCAGTTGACTTTATACAACAGTAAGTTTTCAGTTTCATTGTAATTTAGGGTACGTAACCATACTTTGATTGTCTCTTTGTCGTATCTGAGCTCCAACGTAGATACTTTGCTACGAGTGAGAACTAAGGTGGTCGCCTCGCTTCAAAGTGTAGGCAACAACACCTCTCCAACCGAAACCCAAGTAATGCTTTACGGCGGATTATGAGGGCGGGGGTGGTAACTCCCCGGTCGAACAATAGTTCTCCCACGTAAGTTATCAAACACTAGTAATAATGCAAAACTATCGAAGGGCAGACGCAACCAATTTGTTGATTGTGATGACACTCGGAGCACCTTTGTACAAAGATTCCCTTTATACGAACTTGGTTTGTTGTCATTAAGTTTCGTGATCCCCCTCCCCCCCCGTGAAGACAAAGCCGGCTGTCACGGCGTGTCGTCACGGCGTATCGTCGCCGGTGTCGGGACACAAAGCCGCCCCTCGCCGACACACAATGACCAAGGTGTGGGCACTGACGCCATGCGGACTGAGTGCCGCAGGACATCAACAGTTTAAAATGACTATAATGTTACCGATTGGGATGTTAATAAAAAAAACTAATAGACAGAACGTTCTTTAAATTAGCAAATAAGCAAATGACCATCGCTAGAAGATTTCGTGTTTATTTTTTTGCTTTATTTCTTTAACCAACTTTCAAAAAGGTGGTTCGTAATTATGTTGTATATTTGAGTTTAACTCATAACTTATAACGATTTATTGGATAGGAATCATTTCCCACTAGGATTCAGTGAAATTTAAAGAAAAAATATCATTCTCTAACCTGGAAAATGGGGCAGAAACTTTATATTGAAATTAAGTATAAAATTGAGTATTACATCTAAGAGAAACTAATTTTTACTTACATACATAGATTTAAGTTATGTATATACATATATTTAAGATTCTAAAATATCTCATTTACATATATGCATACATTTGAAAGAAATTAACATCCCTTAGGATAGCGAAACAGAAGTTGCTATGTCTTTCCATCAGCTTAACCCTTAACTGGAAACAAAATCTCATCCTCTGTTTTTCTATTTTTAGGAGTAACGAGTACTATTTACTGTTATTAAACATAGAAAACATTTGTGTTTGGAGTAACTTGCGCCGCGTCTCCAAAACGAAATACCTTACGAACCGTTAGTAGATAATTGACATTCAAAAAAGGTTCTATCACGAATCTACTTTGAAAAAATATTTTAGTTTTGATTTCGAGTATTTTCTCTTCAAAGTATCATTCCAAAGTATACTTAAACAAATAAAGTAATTCAAACCGGTTGATAAATAAAGGAATGGGCACAACATAAAAAATACTACTGAATTGTATTTTTTATTAAAATCACAATATTTTTATTCAAAGTAGATTATTTTCAGAACTCTTTGAACGTCAACAAACTACCACCGATTTAAGGTGTTTCGATTTGGAGACGCGGCTAAAGTAACTCCGAAACAAACATCTTTTCTGTTGGAAAACAATAAATAGTACTCTTTGCTCCTAAAAATAGAATAAATTAAAAAAACACGCTATTATAAAAAATCCAACTAAAAAAATATAAATAAGAAAAAAAATGCGATGTAAAAAAAGCGTGGGGTGCTTTTTCGGTAATCAATTGATACCATGCAAAGCGTGTTTTTTAGTTTTTTTTAACTATTATTTATTTTTCTTTTTTTTCATTTTATTGCATTGTCATTCGTTCTTGATACGTGTGTAAAGTTTCAAATTATCAGACTTCTGGTAATAGGTGAAAATTATGCTCAAAGAATCCGTTACATACATACATAGATACAACCCAAGATTTTGAAGTCCCAATATCACCTAAAGTATCTGAGCAGGATGGTGTCCCGAGGGCGGCGCGCGCCGTGGTCGCCGCACCAGCCAATTACTCAACAGTTCAATCAATATACATTACAAATAGTAGTGTGTCCGTTTGCACAGCGATGTGTGGATGATTACGTAGTCTATTAGCGACTGGTGCCCCGCGGCTTCCCTCGCGTTTCTTCCTTTATTTATTTATTTATATTTCGGAAACATACAATAATTGTTGTACACATAATAGAGGTCAATTACATAAATACATAGATCAGCAAAGTTTCCACTAATAACTAATAACTTAGGCATAGACAAATTAATGTTGATAGGACCTTAGGGTGCAGAACAGCAATGAAAAGAAGAAATGAAGGGATTATTAAAAAAAAAATGCAGAGATTTTACATTGCGATTTCACTGTTTTTTAAAGTCAGTCTCACGATCCTCTTATATTTGCCAATTGGGCAATTCGAATCTATATAAATAATAAAGTTATAACTGACCGCTGTACATGGAAGAGAAATTATTATCAGGGAACTTTAAAGTTTAA
This sequence comes from Phocides pigmalion okeechobee, assembly GCA_018251015.1. Taxonomy (NCBI): domain Eukaryota; kingdom Metazoa; phylum Arthropoda; class Insecta; order Lepidoptera; family Hesperiidae; genus Phocides; species Phocides pigmalion. The sequence goes on from DWON01008086.1 coordinate 2,611, forward strand.
AGGTGGTAGAGCCGTTAGAGCTCGCCCGGAGCGGCACCACCTCCACCCTCATAACCCGCTGAAAAGCAACATGTTCTTCATGTATTGCGTTTCAGTTGGGGAGGTGTGTTTGCTGGATACACATTATTGGAGCCGACCATCTTAGTCCTCAAGAGTAGGAACGCATCCACGTCCATCCTTAAACAGAACTTGTGTTCTATTTGAGATTGGACGTGGTTGTCCATGGGCTGCAGTGACCACCTAACATCAGGTGGGCTGCATGCCCGATTCTTACTCTTTCATAATGATAAAAAAAACTTTATTAACGCAACAAAACCCAACGCTATAGTACATAAAATCTTTGTCTGTCTGTCTGTGCGATTGTATGCGCTAATTTCAAAAACGGTTTGACCGTTTTCGGCGCAGTTTTCTCAAATGTATTTCAGTAAGCTTCTCTTAACATTTAGGATATGTAATTTCTAATGGTCATTTAAATAAGAAAAGGTTATGAAAACTTAAGAAAATTACGCAGGTGAGACAAGAGAACTTTTACTCTTAGAACCCGGTACATAAATCCAAAAATTTAAACCCCTCAAAAATTTTACAAGGTCGTACAACCTACACGGTTCGACCGGGGAGATACCACCGCCACAGTTTTACAGCGCGAAGCAATGTTTATGTTTCGATAGAAGGTATCTGGTTTATGACATTAAACTATTATCCCGGAATTTATACATCTTACTGTGTCCCGGGGACTCACAATTAACGACTTTAGTTGCCGATATTTCAAATCCTGAGCTTGGATCGTGGTAACGACTAATTGGGCTTTGTACGAATTAAATAAACTAAATCTGTATTTCGAAATTAAATTACTAAAAAATCATAACAATTGATGGTGGGGTGGGAGAACTATAGTTCAACCGGGGAGGTACCAGCGCTGCCTTCATAATCCGCCGTGAAGCATTTCTTGTGTTTCGGTTGGAGAGGTGCGGTTGCCGGCTACACTTTGAAGCGAGGGGATCTTAGTCCTCAGTAGCAACGCATCTATGTTCGAGCTTAGGATTTCCGTCGTGTTTATGTTTGTACATGGACGTCTGTGGGCAGCGACTACTCACCTTCACGTGGTTTACATGCTCCTTTGCTACTCTTCTCACATAAAAAAATGTTATCAAGCACCCCACGCTTTTAGAACAATAACATTAATTCTCGACTATCATTTTATTGTATTAAGAATAAGTTTTTACTTTGATCCAATATGCAAACGTGATTTAATTATTAAGTTACTGATTTACCTACACCTTTCAGTGGGTAATAATCGAGGTCAAACATTCCCTTACAAGACATACATACAAGTTAAGTTAATATGAAGCGTGTTAAAAGAAGCAATGCTAGGTGCATGGCCAGTTCGGAAACATGCCTTTGAGCGTATCAATATCAAAGTGGAGTTACTTCATCAAACATTAATAAGGCGGCAAGTTTACTGTACACAAATTAAAAGGGTGCGTTGTATCCGATGAGGGTCTTACATCCTTTAGGGTTCAGTTGTCAAACGGCTAAGGGTTCCTCACACTTATAATTTCGATAAGTCCTTCTGTTTACTATTTCTCTATTCGTCTAACTGTGATTGTTCACCTTCGTCGTCTCCTTTTGTCTTCTGTTGAGGGCATTCATTTAGAAATAAGTTAAAAAAAGCATTCATTAATTGAGGCGATTTTGGAGTTTCTGCAACATCTGTCTTCAGTCCGTCTGTCCATTCTTAAATTCGTGACACTACACAACTTATAATAAGACTAGAGGTTCAGGCCCTCTGTGTACATATTTTGATGTAGACTAAATCAGTAGTTTTCGCGTAAATATAAACAACTCAACACAGCTGTGTTTTTTTTTATAAGAGTAAGAAACGGCCGTGCAGGCCGTGTACATCGGATGTTCAGTGGTATTGTTTATGGTATGTTTCACTTTTATATAATAGTAAGGATAAATATTTGCATATTGTTAATCGTATGGAAAACACGGTCAGTAAAATATAAATAGCTCCATCTCCGATCCGTTGAGAGCTGGATTAATTTATGAGTCAAATAGCTTGTTCACTTAGCGGGCCGCGGGCCGTAGGGGTCGCTTCCCGCGGGAGTTGCATTGTTAACGCGATATCGATAGAGTTTCCAACGAAGTTATAGACGATAAGAAGACGAGTGTCACAAAAAGTAAAATAAATAATAGTAAAAAAACTACACGCTTTTATAAAAAATCCAACAAAAAAGTATAAAAAAGAAAAAAATATATTGCGATGTAAAAAAAGTATGGGGTGCGTGGTGTCCATAGATCACTGAAAAAACACCCCACGCTTTTTTTAAACTATTTTTTTTATAATATTGCATTGTCATCCATCCTTGATACGTGTGCAAAGTTTCAAATTAATCAGACATATGGAAATTGGTGAAAATTATGCTCAAAAAATCCGTTACATACATACATATGTAGGTACAACCAAACTTAACAAAAGCGTGTTAAAAATGAGAGAATTTGAAAAGAAAATTAAGATTGACTGCGGCGCGAATACATTTGATCGGGTCGGACTTGTGGGACGCGGCCTTAAACTGGAGCTTCTTTGATTAGACCGGAGATGCGCCGACAAAATATAGAAATATTGTATTTTTTAGCGTCTATGTATCATCTACGAATACACAGACGTAATGTCCGCCCACAGGCTTGTAGCGTCGACGTAAACAGCACTTTTGCTCGTCCGCAATCCATACAGATACAAGCCGCAAGGGCGTCACATCCAGACTTACACAGCCGTGTTGTAGCCGCAGGGAAAGTGTAAAAAAAACAGTACAATTTTGGTAAAGTTTCGTGGGTCCGCTTACCAAAAAAAATTTCAAACAATTAGTGACACGTTTGATCGACGCCGCCGGAAACAAGAGGGCTGATTCATATCTTGCGCAGAGAATTGCGATCGCTGTTCAACGGGAGAATGCGGCTAGCGTTCTCGGTACCATGGCGCATGCGCCCGGACTTCTTATGATTGTTATAAATAATTTTAAGGCTTTCATTATTGTATTTAACATGTAAATAAATTAATTTGAGTTTCGGTTGGAGAGGTGCGGTTGCAGCTACATTTTGATGCGAGTCGACCATCTTAGTCTTCAGGAGTAGCAAACTATCTACGTTCGAGTTCAGATAGGACTTCAGTCGTGTTTGCGGTCGTACGAGGATGTCTGTGGGCTACGGCTAACATCAGGTGGTTTGCATGCTCGTTTGCTACTCTTCTCACACGTGGTCATCCTGTCGTGGTAGTCGGTTTCGCCGTGTCCACGAGCAAAAGCGAAATATCGACAATCAAAAACTCAAAACTGGTTTATCGTGAGTACAAGTACATATAGTTAAGATCACCGCCTTTTTAATCAATCGTTTTCAATATACCTGTTGCTACCTATACCCTACACGGCGAAACCGACTACTACCACACGATGACCACATGAGAACAGTAGGTACTGTTTTTGGCCGGCAACTAAGCTGGTATTCCGCGTAGAGCCGCGGGTTATCGTTAGTTAAAAATATTCGTAGCAATCATTTCATAATCCTGACATCCCAATATTGGGGTTGGAGGGCGGGCGGCGCGGGGGCGGCGTGGGGCGGGCGGGGACCGGAACCGGAAGCGGCGTGTTATTGAGTTACTGCGTGGAGTTTATAAAATTTGTTTGCAGATATTGAGTTTGATGCGAAAACAGTTTGAAGCGATGTTGACGCACTACCCCTACCTGCTACCGATATCATACTTGACATTAAGAATGCTGACAATATTAATTTATATAAACACTAGTTTTTACCCGCGGCTTCGCTCGCGTTGAAGCCTTTAAACAAATATCAAAGTTGTTGACAGTTGAAGTTGTAGTCAATAAGATATCAATTTGAAGGCTTTGAAGCTGCTAGAATTTCAATTTTTTTGACAAACACTCATGTCTGCCAAAATATATATTTTATTTATATATATTAATAATAAAAGTATCCTATGTCCTTTTCCACACCCCTAAGAATATTTGTAGTTTCATGATAATCGGTTGAGTAGTTTTGCGTGAAAGCGTAACAAACAAACTTACATTCACATTTATAATATTAGTTTAAAGGTCGGAGAACTATATTCGACCGAGGAGGTACCACCGCCGCCCTCATAATCCGCCGTAAAGCATTACTTATGTTTCGGTTGGAGAGACGCGGTTGCCGGCTACACTTTGAAGCGAGCCGACCGTCTCAGTCCTTAGGAGTAGCAACGCATCTATTTCAGTCGTGTTTGTGGTTGTATGTGGATGTCTATGGGCTGCGACTACTTAACATCAGGTAGTATGCATGGTCGTTTGCTACTCTTCTCACAATAAACAAAAATAGTAAAGGATTACATAGACATTGTGTAATATATTTACTAATAGCTACGTGACACTAAATCTACCTTCCAATATCTATAAATGAGAAAAACTATTGTTACCGTAAAAAAAATTACGCAATAAAAAATTGAAATTGAAAAAAATTATGAAAAAAAAAATACAATTTAGTTCTTATTTCCCTATAAACACAGTGACAAGGGAGGCCGTACCTAAACTTGTGGACTTACAGCTTTCGAGAATCAGCATGTGTGCAAAACAGAAGTGACAAAATAAGGCTTACGATAACCTATTCTAATCGCAACGCGGTATCTAGACTACAATCTGTGACCTCGTCGTCACGTCGTCACGTCAGCACGTCACGTCACAACACGTCACGGAGCTGTTTACTTTGAATACCTGTCAATTGGGCGCGCGCGTGACGTGACTCCAAATGAATAATAATCCCATCTATTCAATATCCAATCTGCGGCTGGTATTGTAAAAAACCGCGCAATATTTTACGTTTTCATAACAGATTATATCAAAACTCTCATCGGATTACGGAAGGCGTGCAAAATCTTTTTTCAAATCTTATTTGATGAGAACACGCAGTCCTCGTACTTACGGCATGTTAGATTCTCGAAATTCGCGACGTAAATCGAAACGACGTAAGTCGTCACATATTGTCATGTTTACATGTAAAACTCAAGCGTTAGGATCCACACAGACTCAAAAAAAATGCATTTATAACAAAAGATATACATATTTTATTATCAAACGTAAGTTCTTTAAATAATTACATACGTACTTATGAAATTGCTAGTTATTTTTGGTATTTGTATGTTATTAATTTTAATAATAATGATAAAACTATAATAATCAAAATATATCATGAGAAATAATAAATTAAACTTTTGGCTTAAAGAAACTCAGTTCTACCTCTATCATCTACATAAATTCTATCAATTCTACTCGCGACAAGTGAATTCAATGCCGGAAATCGAAACAGTTGACGTATGTTTGAGGAATAGTGTCAATATTCGACGTACCTTGAAACGACGTAAATCGAAACAACGTAAGCCGAGGACTGCCTGTATTTGAAGCCCGCGGACTTCGTCTTGCTTCTTTTATTAAAAGCACGCTTAAATCACTCCTCCACGGCAGGAAACCCGTGTAGATCCATTTTTTATGAAGTGGAAGTAGAAAACAAACATGCTGTCCACCTGATGGTAAGTGGTCACTGCCACCCATGGACATCAATGACATCAATGAAAGTAACATTGTACTATGTGACAGATACTCAAGATTATCAATTTTAAATTGTCATATTTCCATCTAATTTAGCCGTGAGTCGTGATAAATTCCGCGATGTTATTCGTTTTAAATTAAATAAGTAGAGCCAGCAACGACACCTTTTATAGATTAGGCTTCTATTAGAATTAGTTTTAATATTTTATCTAAAATGCTATAAATATCTATAAATTTCAGTTCTATTCTTGCCCTAAATTCGTATTTTGATACAGACTATAGTATAGTGGTAATACCTTTATGTGTACTGCATGTAATCTCATATTTGTCTTTCATATAACATAGTAATAAATGTGAACTTCAGAGATGTACTCGTGTTTTCGGTCGATCCCTAGCACGCACCTCACATGGTGGCCCTGCCAGCGCACCAAATATCGATGTCCATAGAAGGCGCGCATGCTTTGTTTCTATGCGCTGTTTTAAGATTTTATAATTATCATGTTTGATATTCGAATTCAAATTCAAATATTTTATTTCAGTGTAAGGTTTACACACACTTAATTATCGTCAAGGGTATAATGTAAAATCAGTACATCGATTTTGAGCGCCTGTTGGCTGAGGTTGGCTGGGAGAAAAAAGATATAAAAAGAGATATGAACTCTACGTCAACATTTTCAAGGTCCTTAAAGACGTAATTTTCAAATTTCATTCTTAATATTCATTTACACTATAAAAAGAAGAGCCCGCATGGCGCAACGTTAACTATACTGGTCTAACGAAGAAGGTACCAAGTTCGATCCCCGCCCAAGCAGACATCTCAATTACGTTCCGTTCTGGGTCTGGGTGATTGTGCATGTATCTCGGTATTGACGCCATAGCAATTGCAAAGTTGCAATTTAGTAATTTTCACATATTTTAAAGAGCCACAAAAATGTTAAAATAATTTTATGTCCGTCTTTATGTTTAGATTTCAACACGACTTTGACTAACACGACATTTATTTAAAAAAAATACTAAGATCCGCATACAATAGGGAATCTTAGTGTAGGGACTATAAGCAATCATAATCTTCCTTATTTATCTGCAAACCTTTAGGATTTTAGATTTAGCGCTATGCGTTAATGTCTGGATCAATCAATCCCTTTTTATAAACAGATGAAAATATCGTGACATACATATTTTAGTAACTACACATTTTTGAAGGGATGAAACTAAAAACCTCCAACGACAAGAGTGCCAGAGGAGTTTCGTGCACGTACATGATGAATAAGCCAGTTGATGCTGTTGAAGTTGTGGACCGAATTATTAGAGTAAGTTGAAAGTCACATATTGGAGGTTGCCATTCGTTTTCATCTCAATATGACCGCAAGAAGATAGTCACATAAAATTTACAGATTGCAGATTGCAATTCATGTTTCATCTCTCGTGATCTCAACATAAGCGCGACATCTCGCGACAATCCAGTTAGCCGCGCGACGCTGGGCGGGCGTCAATATCCGGCGGCGGCGACGGAAATCACGTTCCCGCGATTGGAAACGTCGCGCCCTTGTTTGTTATCAGATTTTTACTTATTTCGGAAGTTATTTTGTTTATTGTATCGTAGCGTAGTAATGTATGTCTAAACTAGTTGGGTCAGTAAATTTGTTCGCGTGTTATAATAAAAGTTATGTAAGATTCCGCGCGCGCCTTTCAGAGAGGAAAATTTATCGGAGTAAAGCCTGCCGAGGTCAGAACTGTTGTCCAATCGGGATCCTGTAACCTCCAATACTTAAGGATTGAGTAGAAGCGGGATAATCATGAAGACAGAATAAAAATAATAAAAAGTACAACCATTGAACCAATTATTATTATTTTTTTGGCACCTCCTCGCCTCGCCGGAATCCCAAGCAGCGCAAATATGTTCCAGTGATTACGTGTTCGTTCTGCTTGGCTTTGAAATATTTGCTCCTTAGGGTCTAAGTGTTTAAAAGTTTTTTTCAATGAATTAGTCCGACAGTTAATCGATACTGTTTAATTGTTCAATAAGGGAATACAGCTAGCGTTCTTGGATACACGGATGGACACGGACCTCCTTTATATTGTCTAGGTTAAGCTATTATTATAATTAGTTTTAATATATTTAAGAAGAGTAGGAAACGAGCATACAAACCACATGAGTTAAGTAGTCGCAGCCCATAGACATCACATACAACCACAAACACGACTGAAATCCTATCTTAGCGCAAAGGTACTCGTAGATACCTCCCCGGGCGAACTATAGTTCTCCCACCTTAAAAAAATATTGTAATTATTTTAAATATCTCATCTATTTATCTATTAGTATCTCTATCTATTAGTACAGTATGTTCGGAAGTAACGTTCAGAATACTGTGGTTAAAGCACGTCCCAATCTGGTTACTATCGACATTTCGTCCGCGGGCCGCCGCCCCGACGCCCCGCCGCGCCGCCGCGGGAACTTCCCTGTAATTACAATCACCTTCACGTACGAACGATAGACTCATAGCGAAACACGTTACAATACTTGCCATTGTTAAAACCAGCTGTATTTCCCGCCACAAATAAAAATCACTCAAAATTTAGGTGTTATTTTCACTTCTGTATTGCAGTAAATTTTACTTAGCATTTAGTGGACGTTGCCTTTTAATCGGTCTATGAATAAAAAATATGTCGAATAAAAATAACAGGTGTGAAAATATGAGAACATTTTGTTGTTAGAGAATTTGGAAAATTAAACCAAATCGAACCAAGTTGAAAACCCCAAAGTATTTATAATTTAATTAGTTGCAAAAACTAACAGTTACAAACATATATATACTTCGAACGACGACTGAATTACTATATTGAATTTAACCATTTAATATCTCGCCCAATTTACAAATAAAGCTCATTACGCACCAAAACCTTCCTCAGAAATTACTCTATCTTTTGATAAAACTGTGAGAAAATCCGTCCAGTACCTTCTTCAGTTTATTCATTTATTTTATTTGACATACCATAACATCGTGTAATAAGTGAAAGGTGGTAGAGCCGTTAGAGCTCGCTCGGAGCCTCACCACCACCCTCGTAACCCGCCGTAAAGCAACATGTTCGATTGGGGAGGTGTGCTTGCCGGATACACATTATTGGAAGCGACCACTTTAGTCCTCAAGAGTAGGAACGCATCCGCGTCCATCCTTAACTAGAACTTCTGTTCTATTAGAGATTGGACGTGGTTGTCCATGGGCTGCAGTGACCACTTAACACCAGATGACCTGCATGACCGTTTCTTACTCATTCACAATAAAAAAAAATAAAGACACTGCTATGCAAGCCAATTCTAGGTATGTGCAACATTTACAAAAATAAAGACGTGAATTTGTCATGAACAGACAGACAGACGCGACGGGGGAATCTGTTTTAATTAATCATTACACTAACGCATTAGGTAGTTACCTGTAATGTTAGATGTAAGGGTTTTTATAAATAAATAAATAAATAAATAAATAAATAAATAAATAAATAAATAATTAAGTATTGAAGTTCACGTACAAATAACAGATTTTTTCTCCAAATTGTAGAATGATGTATATTAACATTGTCTCAAGTCTCGGCGGATGACAAGTCTTAACCTAGTACTGGACTCTTGCGACTTGTAAATTTGAATGTGTTTAAATCAATAATATATTTTTATTTTATTTACGTGCGTTGTACAATATTTATTTATCAAGGACTGACTTGAAAGTTCCGAGAGTTATTTCCACTTTTTTCTCCCGGTCAACCAGCCAACAGGCTCTCAAAGCCTTACAATACTTTATTGTACCCTTGACGTTCATTAAGTGTATGTAAATATTTACAAGGAAACAAAATATTTGAATTTGAATTTAAATTAATACGAGTCTGTTATGTTGGTACGCCCGCGGCCAGAACATGACTGTCAGATGACTGTCTCCCCCGAAAATGTTCAAGGTTATTGGCGGAAATCGATTACTGCTGCTTTATAAACCGACGTAATGGCGTTACCACAGGCGCGGGGCTTTATGTCGGTAGAGTAGGAAACGAACGTGCTGGCCGCCTTTTTTATGTGAGAAGAGCAACAACAAGCATGTAAACCACCTGATGTTAAGTGGTCGCAGACTATAGAAATCCACGTACAACCACAAACACGACCGAAATCCTATCTGAGCTCGAACGTAGATACGTTGCTACTCCTGAG
>DWON01008087.1:0-12390 GCA_018251015.1 Phocides pigmalion okeechobee
GACGTTGGATTTTGATCTTCAGAGGCTACAGCAACCAGTTAAAACTTACAAACGGTTATATTAATGCTAACAACATTAATATTAAGCAAATGAACGTGCAGACTGGTTACTACTCTCTGGGGATAATATCTAGTATTAACGAGGCTACCCCTCAAACAACAAACAACAAAAGGGGGACGTCCTATGTCTATCTGCTAATCATACCCGACGGATCCTAACGGCTCTCGCGTGGGAGGAGATTGGTAGGGATTATTCGGGCCTCGTGGATTTCCTCTTTGCTTGAGCTACTTTCAAAGGGTCTAGAGAACGCCCGGAGCTACCCCGCCCACATGTTCGTTATGTAATTTAAAAAAACTTATTTACTAGAGTATTACGTTTTTATAAAATTTCTGAAGGTAGCCAGAAAGTTGAAATATAAAACGACTATCTTCTTAATCCTTTTCTAGAATTTTCTCGGTAAGAGGGACTTAGGATTCTTCGTTCGTCGGAACGGAGTAATAATGAGAAGTTTTGAAGTTTGTTTTCTGAACTAATAGTACCTATAGCTTAGTTTGTTGGTGTTTTATGAACGAACTAAGTTTTCCTTTAGTCAACTTGCAGTCTCTTCTTACCTTATAGCAACTGGTAAGTTTTGTAGGTATATCGTTTTTAAAGACACCACTTTGTGCCCATGTTACCTTGTTGTTACCATGTTACCACAGAGAAGTTGATATAACAATACATTTGAGCAAATAAAGCTAATGATTTGATAGTAATATCATCGAATTTCTACATTTTACTATGTAAAGGTACTCACCACAGGTGACCACGAGCCTTGCAGCTGGTTCGAAATATCCGCAATAACTATTATTTATCCTTAGTATTCCTTACATAGTAAAACATAAATAAAATTAAGAAAGGATGTCTGTTCAAATTACTTTATACTCACTTGTGATCTATAAACACGTATATGCAAAATATAAGGTTTTGGGCGTGTGTAGATCTCTGAACTTGTCAGTCATCTTTATCTTTTTATATGTACATTAAAAAATGTACATTATTTTACTCACATAATAAATCTTTGTTAAATACATTAGTGTACCGTAAAATCATAAGTAAGAAAATCAAGCATGTCTAACACCATAAAAATGTACTACGTTCAACACCATTATGTCGTCTTGTTAATTTGCCTTTGTTTACTTACTTACTTTCCCTGGCACATGTTTTAGATTTCACTATCGTTAGGCAAATACTTTACTTCAAACAGGTTTATTGTTTAATAGTAGTTTTGATGTATGCAAAGTATAAAACTTTGATAGAATCATTTGATAGAATCTGTACGGTTAGCGCGGGGAAGTACTACGGCCTCCCCAATTTCTTAGTAGACCCAATTGTAGTGCGAAGCAAATCTTGCATATTAAAGGAATGATGTGTTTACCGGTTCACATATGAGACGCAAGTTATGCTTCAGGAGTTGTCACGTCTATGTATGACCTATTTGAGGTATGCAGGTCTATTTGAGGTCGTATATAATGTCGATGTGCATGTAATGCAGCGACTACTTAACAACAAGCAGTCCATTCTTCTGATTATGTGACAAGTGTAGCATCCATATGCCACACTTTTCATATAAATATGACCATTTTGGAATATAGAAAAACGAGATCACGAAGTTAAAAATGAAATTTTTGAACACCCTATACCCACTAGTATGCGACGTCATTAGGCCCTTATTAGTGTTTGGATTATTGTGTTGCTTCATTCTCTTTACGAATTCATATTTCATAATTAAATGGAGCAAAGGATATGGAGTACAAAACAGGAAAATCATGTTAACTAGACAAAGGAACAAAAACCCAACCTCTGCTCTATACTATTTTTGTAGCAGAAGTTCAGTGTTTGTAGCATATTGCGAACTTTAACCATAGGGGTGTGCAAATAAATGCGATTTTTTAACTTTTATTTGTTTCCACTATTCTTTACTCTAATTTATACACGCAGTTTAGTTGTTTTATAATTAAAGTTTAAATATTTTTTTAAGAAAATGTTAACCCTCTCCCTGCGGCGTACACAACTACTGTATATTACTTGACGAAACGCACTTGCGGCTTGTACATCTGTTGTGTACGTACAAATATGTATGGATTACGGGCGAACACAAGTGCTGTATTTACGTCGGCGCTACAAGACTGTAGGCGGACATTTCGTCTGTGTATTTGTAGTTGCTATACGGATGCTAAAAAATACAATATTTCAATGAATTGTCGGCACCTCTTCAGTCTAAAGAATACAGCTCCGGCTTAGTGCCGCCTCCCGCAACGCTGACTCTATATAACATAATATGAGCGCTGCAGTCAAAGTGTTAAACTAGTGTGTATATTAGGTAAAATATATGTATATAAATTGAGTTTTTTTATGTGTTTGACAAAAGTAACGTTTTTACAGCCCTATGGCTTCAAACCCGCAATATGTTTATAATTTGAGACCTGGTAACCTAGTGAAGTTTTCAAATTAAATTTTTGAACACCCTATGTATGTATAGTATGTGACCTCATTAGGCCCTAATTAGAGTTTCAAGTGGCGTGTTGCTTCCATTCACGTGTTCTGCCGTCACAGTCACGTCAGTAGCGACTGATTGCGGTGGGATTACATACATCCCAGGAGTGTCGTGACGAAAGGATCGCGGGACGTTCGAAATGGTGTTGAACTGTGTAGTGTTTTAAATTTATGTATGGGACGACAAGTGTTTGGGATGACAAAGTCGTAATCAAGCCTATAGTGGACTATAATGTAAGTTGTCACTGCCGGTTATGAACATCTGTAACCAACCCTGTATAATGTGGATATCTGTAACCAACCCTGTATACATAGAACGGAAGTTCAACTTGAAGTCGATTACAGACGCGTTGATACTTCCAGATATCCAAGATTTCCGAGAATTCCAAGGCTTTCGATGTCCGAGGTTTCTGACGTCTGAGTTTCCGGAGTTTCCGATGTCCGAGGTTTCTGAAGTTTCGAGGTTTCCGAGGAGATAGATTAAACCCTATTGATGCAGTCTAGTTATACCTTGTTCGAGGAATTCTTATTAAAATTTCCTACAAATCACTTTTTCCACAAATCTCCATCAGTTAAATAACATTAACAATAATAAAAAACAACAGGGATTTTTGAATGAACTATAATTAATTACAAAATGAAATGGCAGTATATATTTTTAAATTTACTTTAACATTTAATTAACTGCATACTTAAAAAACAATAATTAAATTGTCAATTCTGTTCTTCAAATACATTTTAATTAAGACCTCGATTGAAATGGCTCCACGTACCCAACGCCTCATCAGTATTCATCGGATAAGATATTATGCATGTAAGCACCAGAGCACTGATTGAAGAAGGATTATAGGAACTTGGACTCGTGACGGAATAAGACTTGCTACGTTGAAAGTGTAACTTGAAAGCTGAATTAATTCTACCGCAATGCTATCACATGTTTGGATTCAAAAAGTTTTGCTTTCTCAAATTTACTTATGTTTTTTTTTAAGTGTGAAGTAGCAAACGAACATGCAAACCACCTGATGGTAAGTAGTCATAGCCCATGGACATCCATGTATAATCACAAATAAGACTGAAATTCTATCTGATCGAACATGGATGCGTTCCTACTCCTGAGGACTAAGATGGTCACTCCAAAGTGTAGCCGGCAACCGCACCTCTCCAACCGAAACACAAATAATACTTTACAGCGGATTATGAAAGTGGCGATGGTACCTTCTCGGTCGAATTATAGTTCTCCCACCTTTGAACCTTCACAAAAGCAGTATATGTAACTGTTTGTATAATGGGACTTAATTTGAGACTTAACTTGATAGACCGAACTTATTACACACTATAAAAGGTAAACAAAATTTAAGTTTCTTCTGTTAAGTTTCAAATAGCTAAAATGAACCCTTGTTATTTTATTATGTCCATTCTAACCATCTCCCGCTTGTCCTTAAAAGAAAATTAAGATCTATCTGTGTTTATTCTTGTATCCAATTGTCTATCGGCGTGTTTGTCTGTTTTTCTGTTTTAAATCCCAATTAAAACATGGTAATTATAACTAGGACCGAAGCTGGCAGGCATTTTAAGTATTGCTTTTAAATATTGCATGTTTTGAGTTCGTGGCAGGTCGAACCACGCAAATACTGTTCGTTAAAATAAAAATAAGATCTATCTGCATATCTATCCGTGTATCCGTTGTCAGTCCATATGTTTGATTGTTGGTCTGTTTGAAATCAAAAATTCATTTTAATACACCGGTACGGCGCTGAATGTCATATTAAATATTTTATCTTCTGAATTCGTGGCAGGTCGAACAGCTCACCCGACATTGTCATAATTTAATAAAAAATATGTTTGTTGCAAAAATAAAATAAATTAGAATAACGAATGTTATTCAGTCTTGTATTTAGTAAAGTAACAGTGTAATCATTCAACAGTGGAGTGTGATATTTCTTTCAATTGGTATTTAATAACGTAAGCATAATATTTGAACAGTCCTCACTGGATTTAATACTCTTACACCGTCTGTCCGTTTGAATGTCTGTTTGATCGTCTGGATGTCCACTTCTTCGTTTGTGATAGCCATATTACTAGTAGAATATTATAGCACTTTATGGTATTCCATTTCTGATCACGGATGTCTCCCGACAACAGACACTAAGCTAAACCAAGATGGGTAACTTAGTGACAGTCAGACGGCTGTCAGTTCTTAGTGTCAGCTCTCATGAACTGACTTATTCTATCTGGCGTCATTATCCCCAATAACATAAGTTATTAAACATTAAACGTTAGATGAACAGAAACAATAATAAACAGAGTACTTTAATAAAACTGACCGTGAAATAAAATAACTGGACGCAGTATGTCATAAAAATACTCATTTTGGCCGAACAATAAACTCTACGAGAATAATATTCTTTACAAGCATAAACTGAGCGAGTTTAATATCGTGCAACGCTGTTAAACACGGGTAATGAACGGATGTAATCGGACCTTTTAGGCCCAAAGCATATTAAGCACCTTTAGAATAATAAAGGCCTGTTTTGAAATTGTAATTGATTATAATCAAGATATAGTAATTGAGTTGGAGTTCCATTTTTGGTTTACAGGACGTGGAAAAAACATAAGTGTCGTGTAAAATTAAACGCTTGTTTGGAAATTTCAAGCCTTTGTATTTGATTGAATTACATTTTTGGCGAAACTTACAGGAGGTTCAAAAATATGTTAAGTGTCGTGTAAAATTAAAGGTTTCTTTCGAAATTTAAAGATTTTGGGATTGATTTGAAATTACAGTTTTGATCGTGTAAAATTGATATTCTCAAATAGTATTCAAATTATACATAATATGAATTTCCAAAAGAACATTTGAAAAATTTTGGACATGCATTACGCAAATCTAAATATGAAATAACAGATATTCATACAAAATTATCATTATCTGTTTCCTAAATTGCTTTTTAGTGATGACTTACGCCTTATAGAGAATCTATTTGCACCATTTTTTTATTATGAAAGAGGAAGAAACGGGCATGCAGGCCATCTGATGTAAAGTGGTCTCTGCAGCCCATGGACAACTACGTCCAATCTCAAATAGAACACAAGTTCTATTTAAGGATGGACGCAGACGCGTTCCTACTCTTAAGGACTAAGATGGTCGCCTCCGATAATGTGTATCCGGCAACCACATATAATAACATTTCCAGAATTAGTTCCAGCGCTCATGTTTATTTATTTTACGTCTGTCAGCAACTTTTACTTTGGACAGTTTACGCTCATACAAGTTGCACATGTGTAATCGACCTATTATCGTTACGAGTAACTGGTACACGATGACGTGATGTTTTGTTGAGTGGTATTGAAAATGAATGGCTAGATAATAAATTTTGCACATTGTTGCTGTAGATTATTATTCACTTTGTTCAGTTTGCATTATTTTTTGAATTTATTGAAGAATTTAATAAAGTAACTTAAACATAACATATAAACCCTTAAAGTAATAATAAGTTTAATCTAAACAATGTAAATGTATTGCGTGTATTGGTTGCAGCACTTTGGCATTCCAAAGAGACATCATTATGTCTCTTTATGATCGCCGCTTATTACTGGACGTTTCCTTTCTTAAAAAGCTCTTATCTGGAGATATAGTAACGACCTGCTGAGCAATGTAAGTCTTAAGATCCCATATAAATGTCCGCGAAATCGCATGAAGAACATTTTTTATATTCCTATGAGTAGAACTAATGTCCTTAAATGTTCACCGATTACACGAATATGCGCTGAGTACAACCGATTGTCTGCTACAAACCGTAAGTTAGATATTTTCAACGACTGTTCCTTCCCTGAAAAGAAAGCTTGTTTTACATCTCTGTTGCAAGTCACCGTAATTTTTTGTTTATATTTTATTATTGTTATCTCTTTTATTCCTATTATTATTAACATATTACGCTCAAACACGACTTTTTAGAATTATGGCAATTGATGTAAACACAAGAAATTGAAATGCATACTGGTCTATATTTTATATTAAATATTTGTAAATGTTTTGTATGTTTTGCTGTTGATGTGGCAATAAATAAATAACTTTAAAACTGGCATATAAATATACTAGCGTTTCTAGGAAGATATGAAAGCGGTCTCAGTTATTTTGTAATAATAAAGTAGTAATATATCTGTAAATGATTTCAGCTGGGACAGTCGCTCTACATGCTGTAAACATGCCGACTATTTTATGTTAAGTAGTCGCTTCAGCCGATGGACATCTACAATCCAAAATAGAAATAAAGTACCTACTATTTGAGGTTTTTTATATGAGAAATGTAGATAACAAGCTTGCAGGCCATCTGATGTTAGATGGACTTTGCAGTTAACGAACATCCACGTCGAATCTCGAACAAGACTAAAGGCCTCTCTGGCTTTGTGTTTAGATATGTTGTTATTCCTGAGAACTAGTCGGTTCGCTTGTATTTGTAGCCGTCACCTGTTCAACCAAAACACATGAACTGATTTGCAGCGGATTATGAGAGTTGAGTTGGTACTTCCCCGATGGAACCGACTTAATAACTCTAGTTTTAATGGCATTACCGTTATATTTTAAAAAAGCTAAGTATTTGTATAAAATAACATCGAAATTAATCCATTAATTTTTGCGTGATGCGCGCACAACAACACATCACTATCATTTTATTTATATACATTAATTAATCTGAATATATCAACGAACACATTAAAAAGAGTTATAATTACTAGAGACTAATTACTAATTTAATGAATAAACATTTCATAATTGATACACGTTCTTCGCAACGATTACATTAATATCCTTTTCATTTTGTCCAAACCAATTATACTAAGAAGGGTTACTGAAATATAAAAAAATAACTTTTCTCATTTCACTGAAATATCAATTTTGCGTTTCACTAACAAGAGGGTCGGCGAACAGGGCTATCAACAAAAAACTTGCGGCACTCGGGGACTGCCGCGGTAAAGCTATTGCATAGCATTTTTATCAACTTATGTAATTATAATTATTTATTTATGCGTATAGCTATTCACCAGCAACTGCTATTCACTGTTGTACACAAGTACACCTATGTATGCATATATACCTACATGTATACTTACGGGGTGCATGTATACTTGTGACTTTATAAAGATATGATAGATACACCTACTTTCTCACAAACAGCTGCTGACATATTCGTCCGATTTCGGAGCAGCTTGTCACGATTCGTGCGAGCTTCGTACAATCGTACCATATATGTACACGTTAATCGAACACTCGGCCGAGCTACATGGTAGGCGGTCTGGGGGGTGTTAGGTTTTATTTTCGTTACGGAATTTCTCATACAACCACGTACAACCACAAACTCGACTGAAATCCTGTCTCAGCCCGAACATAGATACATTGCTACTTCTGAGGACTAAGATGGTCGGCTCACCTCAAAACACCAATCGAAACACCAAGTCATTACTTGTGTTTCGAATGCAAAGAAACTCCTTGGTAAGGCATTCCTTAAGGTAGATTATGAGGACGGTGGTGGTACATCCGATCGAACAATAATTCTTCCACCTTTAGATATACTTAGGATAATATCGATAAACTCTATTTTTTTGGCAATACTGGTTAAACACGAGCGTGACAACCCTAGCTGGAAGCAAGGCTGAGCCTGTAAATATATTATTTCGGGAATAAACCAGCATCGCCGCGATAAGATTATGTAAATGTCGTGACGAAATACTTTGGGTAAAGACGTGCTCTGATTCTTGCTCGGCCGTCGTTTTTGCGTCGTCAGAAATAGATTTTTAACTAGAAATAGTTTAGAAAGCTTTAATATCTATTAATAAATTATTGTTTAAAGGTAGGAGAACTATAGTTCGGCCACCGCCGCCCTCATAATCCACCGTAATACATTACTTGTGTTTCGGTTGGAGAGGTGCGGTTGCCGGCTACACTTTCAAACGAAGCGACCATCTTAGCTCTCAGGAGTAGCAACGCATCTATGTTCAAGCTCAGATAGATTTTCAGTCATGTTTGCGATTGCACATGGATGTCTATGGGCTGCAACTACTTAACATCGGGTGGTTTGCAAGCTCGTTTGCTACGCTTCTCACATAAAAAAACTAGAAATTTCATTTAAAAATATTTATATATTTATAGTTTAGAATACTTTAATACTAGTTTTACCTACCTACCTAGGTATAAATAGTTATAGATTAATTCTATAATTGACGAATGACGAATATTCGTCATTATTATCTACTACCAACCCGTGTTTTCTTCACTTTTGGACACGCTCTCGTCGGGTTTTCTGAATGATTGTTGTTTAGGCCGTAAAGTCGTGTCTTGAGAATTATCCATCAAGCTTACTAAGGTTTGTCTACCATGCATAGTGGACTATGACCTTATTCCTTCTCGCGCTGACAGGGCATCCACGTCCAACAGTGGGATAATAATAGGTTGAAGGTAATGATTAAATTTAATTATTTGGAAATTACTTCTTTTATATATTGGAAGTAGCAAATGCACATAGACTTCACCCGATCATAAGGTGTCACTGCCGCCCATGGATCAGTATGTAACTGACTCCATAAAGAACACTTGAAGTTCCATTTGAAGTCGATTATACATGTGCTACTTCTGAGGACTAAGGTGGTCGCTTCATTCTGTAAGTGAGCCGCAACCACACTTTTCTACCGAAAGGCATGCAAGCTTCACCCTACAAATAAGTGTGTTGATGGTATCTCTCCCTTCGAACCATACAGGTTTTACCACTTTACATGTACATTAGTCATATGTATTTATAAAAAATCATGTACTTTTAACAAGTCTTGACATATTTTTTTTACAAATCTGGGCCTGCGACTTCGTCTGCGTTTATTTTATATAATTCTAAAATAAAATTAACCTAACTTACTCTTTATCACATCATCTATCTGCCAGTGAAAGTCCCGTCAGAATCGGTCCAGCTGTTCCAGAGATTAACCGAAATAAACAAACACACAGACATACACACAAAAATTGTAAAAAATAATATTTTGGTATAAGTACCACATGTACATACTTAAACATACATGAATTTAATAAAAAGCGGATATTGTAATATTACAAACATACCCTACAATTTTATTTATATGTACAGATTAATCCATAAGAATAAATTCATTAAATTATTCTCAAAATAATTACGTACGCATCTATATAACCTGACCATTAAAAATTTAGCACAACGAGCGATTCAGTGCAAATTAGTGCTCTTAATTACAATTTCCTTTGAGCTTAAAGCTTACACGAAACGTATAGCTGCATCAAATGTGTGTGAACTGAAAGGGAACAACGACCAGTCAGTTCATCTGCTAGAAATGAATCACGCAAGCGACATGGTTCACACAATCAAAGCTATTTTAATGGATTTCATTGAAATTATTTGTATATCTATCTCTACATGTAATAATGTTTTAGTGTGAAGATACATCTGCTTATATATTACTAGCTGTGCCCGCGAGTTCATCTGCGTTTATTTTATGTTTTTTTTTCAAAAATGTTATGTGTCTACAATGTGGCTACCAAACACAAAATAAAAAAGCGTGTACAAAATTAAAAAAATACATTTTCAAAATGTGAAATAACCTACGCATACATGCATCCAGTCATTATTTAATTTCTCGCCCAATTACATGAAAAATTACCTTATTATGCACCAAAACACACACATTCCACAGGAATCACTCTACCTGTTGTTGAAAACTGCGAGAAAATTCGTCCTTAATAATCATTATTATTTATGTTGGAAAAGCTAACGAGCTTCCGAGCTAACTAGCTAACGAGTGAGCAAGTCACCTGATGTTAAATGGTATCTGCCCACGTCCACGTCCAACATCAAACAGAACTAAAATTTGTCTGACTTCGTGCGTAGATGCGTTGCTACTTCGGAGGACTAAAATGGTTGCCTCGCTCGTAAATATAGTCGGCAACCGCACTTCTCCAAATGAAACACAAATACGGCTTTAGGGCAGTTTATGCAACGACGGTAGTACCTCCCGTATCCCGTAGTACCCTCCTCCGTAGTTCTAGACATACCCAATATGCTACAGGCATTATGCATTGCTATGTCTCAGGTATTGCTAGTCAAAAAGATTCCACGTTCCGTCTTCTACCTGAGAATCGTGTGAATGATGATGTTTCAACCATGTACAAACGTTTCCTTTGTAGGTTAGTGCCATGGCAACGCAAAAGGAATCATAGTGTAGAAAACATATCATTTAATCAATAATTTTACAAAATGTAGACATATATAAAATGAGAGACCGCAAATATGTTATAAAATCATGCCGGAATTTTAACCTGAGTCAAACATCAATCCTGACTCAAATAAAACATGAATCAAATGTGAATTTTAAAAAGTATGTTTGATATATTATCGTGACTTAGTAAGTAGTAGTTTCGTGCCTAGCAACGACAATATTGTTATCTATATTTAATAATAGATACATAAATTTAATTAATACGTATTTTTATAATAACATTCTGACATATGATTGTAAACATCACTAAATATGCAAACAAATTTATAAATATCGATATAATAAAGTCACATGAACAAAAAAAAACTTCGAATGATATTTTGAATTTAAATTAAAAAAAATACTTTACAAACTTTAATTGTGGAATACTTTACACGAGTAGTGCTTCAGCCGAGCGGCATAAACCGAAGTTCAGTGGGGTCAACGACCTGCATTCTTCCTGCACTATTCCGCAGTATTCTATGGATACTAGATTTAAGTATCGATCAACAATTTTAGGTTTATTTTATTTTAATTCAATTTTAAAATGCCTAAAGGATAATTATAAGGATATAATGTTGTATGTATCTTTTCATATATCACCGCCATTTTACTTGGAATCTAAATATATAAACAAGACTGCTAATAAATTACGAGTAACAACGCATCTTTAATCGACTTCACATAACATTTCTGTTCTGTTAAGAATTTCTTAGAAACGTGCGTGGACAACATTGGGCATTTACCATCAGATAGACTGCATGCTTATTACTACGTCAATTCGTTCAAAATATCAGTTAGTTACTAACGAATAGTTAAGATAACAAAGAGTTAACATGCATCCGGGCCTAAGACTCGCCCGCATTGCTCCTTTGATTGATGTTAACTTTGGCGTTTGAACGATTAGCGTCGCGTTGATAGCTTAGTGGCAAAACTTCGATTTCGTAACCATTATTAAAATAGTGGTACCATTTTTAATAAAAATATTCTTAAATTTTTAATAAAAATGGTACTATCATTTTTTGCTTTGCTACTACTATGTGTATAAATAAAAATACAATTTATAAAAAATGGTAGCAGTAAACGCACATGTAGTCCGCTTAATAGTAAGTGGTCACTGTCGCCCATGGGTACCTGCAACCAACTCAATAAAGAACCAGTCTCAATAGATGTCGATCTCAGATTCGTAGTTACTGAAAACTAAGATCATCTCAATTGGAAGGTAGCTGGTACCCGCATCTTGTACTGAAACGGAAGTAAGTTATCCTAGAAATGGTTGTAGTGGTGGTTCCTCCCCTGTCGAATCGTATAGGTTTTATCACCTTGCAAAGTGGACGAAGAATCCCTGGCACGCATCTAGAAATTTCTGATTCTCACTTGTGTTAGCGATTAATGAGGGCATCGTGAGGTAGTTGGCATGACTGTTTAACCCTCTTTAATCAGTAAAGTAGCCATAGTGGTCTTAAAGTGGGTTGGTTGGAAATATGGGGGACTATATACTTCAAAAAGCATTTATTTCAAAAAATTGTTATAAAACTTGAAAGCAAATTATCTAACACTTGCAATCCACCCAGATCAATGGCCTGC
>DWON01008088.1:0-12387 GCA_018251015.1 Phocides pigmalion okeechobee
CAAGAGTAGGAACGCAGACGTGTCCATCCTTAAATAGAACTTGTGTTCTATTTGAGATTGGACGTGGTTGTCCATGGGCTGCAGTGACCACATACCATCAGGTGGCCTGCATGCCCGTTTCTTACTCTTTCATAATAAAAATAAAAAAAACCATACAGTCATACACAGTATGTATATGTATACTAATGTATATTTTTTTATTTACGATGTACAATTTTTATTACACGACTTTGTTTTATAAACCTTGGGTTTATTGAGTAACCGATGCCCACCTGTAGGTAAAATTTTACACAGCTAAAGTTTATTTTTACACTCTTTGTACGTGGGAGTTATATGCGAGAGGTAGTGATGTTGAAATATTGAGGATAATTTCATACAGCAGAAAAGTTATTGAACAGTTTTTGTTTAATAAAGAATACCGTTAATTAAATTTGTTGTGGACATCAACTAATGCTTTTTTATATATTTACAATGATGAAAATCTTAAAACTAATTATAATAAAAGCCTAACCTAAACAGTCAATAGGGAGTCCGAGCCCATGCGGTATGTTTCCAAAAACGCTAGCTGCATTTCCGCGTTGAATAGCATTCGCAATTCTCTGCGCCAGATGTCAACCAGCCCTATTGTCATTTTACTTTACTTTACTAATAAGCATTTAACATTGCGTACAGTTTTGTTCTTAATTTTTATTTCTTTTTAAAACATTTTATGCTCTCGTCATACCTTTACGATAAGAGTACCTATACAGTTGACAGAAATAGTAATAAAATAAATAGAGTTTTTAAATTTTTATCCAGTGCCAAGTTTATAAAATAGTATAAAAATCACTTACCTACAAAGACAAAGTGGTCAGAAAGTGTATCTATAGTTTGATTGGAAGGATACCACCAACGCCTATATTATACTATATTACGTTACAAAATGTACAACTTTTAAATGTTTTTTTTTTATGTGAGAAGAGTAGCAAACGAGCATCCAAACCACCTGATGTTAAGTAGTCACAGCCCATAGAAATCCACGTACAACCACAAACACGACCGAAATCCTGAGTTCGACCGTAGATGCGTTCCTAAAGACTAAGATGGTCGCGTCGCTTCAAAGTGTAGCCGGCAACCGCACTTCTCCAGCCGAGACACAAGGAATGCTTTTCGGTGGATCATGAGGGCGGCGGTGTTACTTCCCAGATCGAACTATAGTTCTCCCACCTACAGATGTACCTAAATACTCCAATGTCTTTCATATGAAAATTTCTTTGTATATAAATGGGGAAAAACAGCAAGCTAATAACACTGCTTAAGTGTATTTTTATAAACAATATATCGCTACGTACAGTTTAATGATCATTATACGTGTAAGGAAAATGCAACTTTACCTTCTGTCTTTATAAGTCCCATTAATATCTGGTCCTCTTATTAGATCAAGACCTCTTATGAATATTAAATTAAGTCTTAATGAATGAACTCGTTTTGTAGAACGACTTTCAAGGCTTTTCTGCAAATTTTCTGATATAAAAGCCTTTCTTTTTCTTGTATGTTTTTCTAAAGCAAGAAACCAGCGTTCTGCTCTGCCATAATAATGATCATAATAAATAATGTACAAAATCAAGTTAAGAAGAAAACCTATCGTTCCGAACATATTTTTTAATCTATTGAACGAAAAGTGTTTATATTTGTTATCTACATATATAGATTTAAATTAATTAATGTAATCATGTACTTATAGGGTAAATAAATGGATATCGATATTAAAGGACATACATACAAAACTAAGTCGTATGACGTCCAAAGTTAGGCAAAGGTTTAAAAAGGCAGTAGGCAATACTATATTTTTTTGATGTAGCTCAGATCCAAGATGCTGCATAGTTTATGCTGAGGCCAGTGGATTATATAATTAGTAAAAATTTTTTTGAGAATGAGAGATTTTTGCTTTAAAGAAAACACATAAACAAACAGACGAAAACGTTTCACTTTTTTAAAAGTATGGATAGGGACTGCCGGCAATTAACTCTCTCCACAAGTTCGGTTTATAGCTACAACTTAACATATAATTGAATTGCTGGTTTGGAGCTAAAAAGCAAACGAAAACGACTATTGCCTCTGGCTGCATCTACCCAAATGAACAAAAATCCTCACCTGAATGCTTAGCAAGCAATTTGGAACCTCAGTTGATTTGTGATTTTTTTAATACAACACTTTTCAACTAACCGGTACTTTTATACTCATCTTTCGAATAGGTTGTAGATAATATTTTGCTCACTAAAAGGACTTTCCCTTTATTTTACGTTGAGTAACTTGATCTAATAACTCTATATGCTTATTTTGTCCGAGAAAAATCACTGGTTTATTTTATTATATTTTAGTAGCACTCGTGAATTGAATATTTTTTATTTTGTATATTAAAACCAGTACCGCAATGGGTTGCAGCAACATCCACATTCGACCTGAAACAGGACTGAAGTACCATTAAGGTTGCACTTACAACCATTGCTACTTCTGAGGACTTCGTTAGTTTTCTAAGTGTATCCGGCAACTACACTTTTTTAATAAAATCTATAACTTAGTTCTCAAAAGATTATGAGATCAACGGTGGTATCTCCTTGGCGGAACTATAGTACCACTTGTAAAAAATATAATATAGTACAAATCTTACTTTATCACAACCATCAAATTGAAACACCTAACCTTTCTAGATAATGTTTGCTAGAAATGATATTAGCTTTCGAAGTTCAAATAATTGATTGACATAATAACATTTCAAATCAATTTAATTGTTATAGTAAATTAGATGATAGGCATCAATTACCTAAGCGTCAATTATCTACGCGTCAAAGGACATATCAGTAGGATAATCCGTACAAATGAGTATTAGCATTTTGATACAAAATTTATGGATGGTAAAAGCAAAATCTGTTCATCTAACTACTATTGATGGACACCAAATTAATATTATAACCTGAAGCCACGTTCGAATAATAATTTTGTAGGAAATATTGACCCATCAAACAAGGCTATACTTCATCATTATTAATCTGGTTTGATGCGAGAAATTCCATGCATATATTGCACTAGAGATAAATTTGTTATGATCGGTGGTATCGGTTTAGTCTGTCAATCAAGGGGCCACTCGTAGGGTTGGCTTATCGCTGTATCCGTACGTTTTTGGGGAGGAAGGGTTCAAACTGCTCCGAGCACACTTTCCGAATCATTCGAATCATGGTGAAATGCAAGCATTATCGGATACTGGAGAGTCGACGTAGAGGACTTGATTGCAAAAAGAGGGCAACAATCTTTTTACAATCATGTCTTTAGTCACCCAACGACCTGTGGGATTGACAAGTAACAGAATCCGGGATTAAAATCGACCTCGAATGTAGGTACATTCGAGGTCCAAAAAAGAGGACAACAGGAGAGAGTTACCTAACGAACTGTGGGATTGTCAAGTAACAGAAATCAGGATTAAAATCGACCTCGAATTTACTTGTCCAAAAACTGGACTACAGGAGCGAGTCACCCAAGGTACTGTGGGATTGTCAAGTAACAGAGTCCTGGATTAAAATCTAGCTCGAATGTACCTGTCCGAAAAGAGGACAACAGGAGAGAGTCACCCACGGAACTGGGATTATTAAGTAACAGAATCTGGGATAAAAATCAAACTCGAATGTACCTGTCCAAACAAACGCTAACAGGAGAGAGTCATCCAACGAACTGTGGGATTGTCAAGTAACAGAATTGGTCCGGGATTAAAATCGAGCTCGAATGTACCTGTCCGAAATACTAGGACTTCCTGAGAGAAGTTATGATACGGAGTTAGAATAGAGCTTTATTGAATGAAAAATCGGTGTAAGTTCCGGCGTAACTTTCAGTACGGGCATTAGTTTCACAACACAAAAAGCCGGTATTGATTACCCGCGACACAATAGTTGTCATCGGCATGCGATGCAGTAGCTTCCGAGAGCGATCCTCGACGACTGCTTCACGCGTAAATAATTAATTCAACAATATTATTCTGTCAGTCTGGATGTACTTTTTATGTGAATGTTCACAGAGTCTGCTTGTTTTTTTTTCGTAGCTGCTATATTGTAGTTGTAATGGTAAACATCACGAATTTTTAAGTCTTAATGAACTATTTGTTTCCGTTATAAAGCATTTGACGTGGATATATACATATATAACCATATACTGTATGGTTTATGCATATTTTTGAATTATTATTAAATACAATCAATGCTTTTATAATATAAACTTTACTCAGTGTCGTTAAAAACATTGTTTTATGTCATTTTTAAATAATATTAAGCGTGATTTTAAATTACTAGTAATGACATAAGTTAAGCTATCATAATGTATTATTTAATAACTATTTTTGACCTCCACTTATTATTAGCTAAGAAACAACTTTGCATGGAAAAAAAAATAAATACCAAGTTTTTATATTGTAGCAGAGTCCCTAGCGAGCGCGCAAACATATGATGTTAACACTTTTACTGCGGCGATCATATATTAGATCGGGTCAGCGTTGCGGGAGGCGGTATTAAGCTGGAGCTTATTTTTTTAGACTAAAAATGCGCCGACAATTCACTGGAATATTGTATTTTTTAGCATCTGCGTGTCATCTACAAATACACAGAAGTAATATCCGCCCCAGTCTTATTGCGGCAACTTGAACACAGCTCTTTTGTTCGCCCGCAATCCATACAGACTTGTGACAAACAGATATACTTATACAACACAGGTGTCTACGAGTCGCAAGCGCATTGCGTTGCGCATTACACAGCAGTGTTATAAGTAGCAGAAAAAGTGTTAAGAGGTCTTAACAGCTCATAGTTAACCATATCCAAGCTCAAACAGGGCTGAAGTCTCATTTGAGGTAGTAGGTATCTACCTACTCTAGCAGTCTATCTACACTGCTGTTTTTTTTTTTAATCATGAAATAGTAAGAAACGGGCATGCAGGCCACCTGATGTCAAGTGGTCACTGCAGCCCATAAACGACCTCGTCCAATATCAAATAGAACAGAAGTTCTATTTAAGGCTGGACGCGGGTGCGTTCCTACTTTAGAGGAATAAGATTGTCGCCTCCAATAATGTGTATCCGGCAACCACACCTCCCCAACCGAAACACAAGACATGAAGAACATTAGCTTTACTGCCCCGGGTGAGCTCTAACGGCTCTACCACCTTTCATGTTTCATGTTTACGAGACAATATCGTTGCCTTTATTACAATTTCCGTCATGCTACGAGTACTCCTGCCGAAACACAAGAGTTGCTTCAAATTGGATTACAATGACGACGCTAGTACCTCCTCGTTCAAACTAGTTCTAACCTGTCAAAAAATGTGAGAACGTAACAGAAGCAAAATTGTTTCTCATGCTTTCTATAACTTTTTCACGTAAAAATTTATAAAATTCGTACAAACGTTTGTTAACTGATTCGACATTCAAACTGAAAACAACTTTTCCGTGTAGACAATGAAATAAAATGAATTGGTGCATGAGAACTCGAAACACGAGCACAGTACGTAAATCCTTTATGAATTCAAACTCATTTAGTATTTGATAAGACGTTAACAGCGCTTCTAATGTATGTTATTTTCTAAAATAGGGACAATTTAATATTAAATTATATGTAATTACGCTTATTTCAATGTCCGACTTTCCTATGGTTACATTAATCGAGATTTACGCAATCTATTTTTATACCGCCATCTTGCAATATAGATCGACATAAGTAGACAAAAATATACGCTTAGGTTTCGAATTTATAACATCTGTCTTCTTAATCATGTCCATGCGGCACAGTGCCGAGAATGCTTCCGCATTCACGCGCTGAATAGTGATTGTTATTCTCTACGCGAGATATCAATTACTTGTTAAACGTAGAATTTGTTGTTTGAAAATAAAATATCTTGACTATAGGGTAAATGTTTATTAAACTATTATTATTGAGTCGTTTCGGGTCTCTGAACGAGAACAGAAGGAAAATATCCTAATGCCTAAGTTAGGAACTTGTTTGTTGAATTAATAAGTTTATGCATGTTATATCACTTCAAGCATATCTTCATCCAATTAGGTATGAAACAAGATTTCGATCTGAAATAAATAACACTAAGCCGATTGATACGCAAGGCCCTTATTAGTAATTAAATTTCCATATCATTGAAATTCTGTTAAGTTATGTACATATGTATGTTTCTATATTGTTCACTTTGAAATTTAATTTTCATATTAGTTTTCTCATTTATCTTTCCTTTTCCTTATCTTTACCATTTTTTAATGCCTTGGGATGGTGGCAGGGTAGATGATGTATCAATTCGCATCAATACCTTGCTCCACCATCCCTAAAGCAATCCATGATTTTCTTATTTATTTAATTCATTGCATTGTGTTTCTGTTACTTATTTTATAAATATCTTTCGGTATTTTTCATGCAATAAAGAATAGATACGCAAGGTCCACTGAGAGACAGACTGATAGTATGATTTTTGAATGAATTTTGTTTTACTCTAGTAGACATTGCAGCATATAGCCGGACTTGTTTTGTTGTGAAACGAATATGTTTATGTAGATATCTAGCATGATTTATTTCAAAATGTGTCTGTGGAACTAAATTTTAATATCACACGAAAAGAATAAAGTAACTCGAATCAAAATAAATCACCAAAATAGAAGGTTTTCGCTTTTCGCACGCGAAAATGATAACAAAGCAAATTCCTACAAATCAACTTTAATGTGACTTATGCATTTTTAGCCGTTATCTCACCAATCATATATTTTTGAAAAGGGACGTGTTATTTCTAAAATCGCGTACTAGAGGTTAATTACACTACACGTTGTACTTACATTACACGTTGGTACTTACGTTTTATTAAACGGCACCGTTTTTTAGTAAAATAATATATTTTATAGTAACCGACTTACTTATTTTAAATGTTCTCAATTTTAATTACACAAAACACTTTAATTTATTTTGGACTTCTACCTTTCTCGCGTTTGAGGATCTCGGAAGATCCTGAACAACTTGCTATTCTCCGCCAGCCGGCAATTACCAAAGGTAAGAGAACCGTAGCTGGGTAGCGATCCGTCGGTATTAGGAGACAAGCAGAACTAATGATCAAAAATGGGGGTTTTTATAATAAGTTATTGCTAATTATGTTGTACCACACATTAATGTATTTACTTATCGATATTCATCGAGGTGTGCTATTTCACCTGAGTTGAAAATAAATTTATATTAGCTATGTATTCTGCTTGTTTGTAACAACTCGAAGGGTAGCAAATGACTTTCAGGGTATTTGATGTTAAGTAATAGTTGCAACAATTGACATTCAAATGTAACCTCAAACGTGATTGCTGTGCACTAAGATAGTCGTATCGCTTATAAGTGTGCCGGGAACCACACCGAACCGAAACACAAAGCTTTTGTGCTGGTAAGTACCTGGTGAGTCATGTCGAACCATTGTATTATCACCTAAACCGATTTCGTGCTCCACTTATTACGTTTGTTACTACATGACAAAATACGATTAATGTTTTTAAGCATGTTTTTTAATTGAAGTAGGAAACGATTTTGCAATCCATGTGTGTTTGTGATTAAAAATATATACCATTATATTAATCACATCACGTTTTCCTATCCTCATAGTGCATGCTTTGAAATATATACCATTATACATTCTGGTGGCGGATTGTTGCAAAGTAATTTTAATAACAACTTAATATTTGAAAATGTATATATGTACGTATATAACTGTTTAAAAGTACTGTGTTCTTCCATCTATTTCTATACATAATACGCTCTGCGTATTACATAAATATTTTAGTTTAATTTTAATAAATAAGAACTATATATTTCATTTCAATGTTATTTGTAGTCTAAGCGTCTTGATTATACCCCGGCCCTATTTGCTCACAATTTACCTACAACTGTTTTAAATATTATTTAACTCAAGTTTTAGCGCCGAGAATTTCTTTACGGAAAAAAATATCCCTAAGCCGTTTATATTTACCGCTTACTTTTATTACTTCGAAGAAATGAACATTTAATGTTTTCTAACACATTTATTCATTTTATTTATAAAAGATTACCTCAAAAAAGAATGTCTTCAGTATAAATGAAAATCTCGGGAGGAACTTATTTGCCTGTTACGGTACTTATCCCGCTTTTTTATGTGAAAAGAGTAGCAAAAGAGCAGACGAACCACCTGATCTTAGTAGTCGCGGCCCATAGACATCCACGTACACCAACTTAGCAGTGATAACCTACTAGTTCTGATTGACATTAAAACCTTCAGTCCGTGGAGTCCAAGTGCCGAAAAAATCTAATTGGTCTCATGTCATGACATTTCTAGTGACAAAGGGGCTTGTTCATATTTCGCGCAGAGAATTGTGATCGTTATTCTTCGCGGTAATGCGGCAAGCCTTCTTGGTACCATGTCGCACGAGCACGTACTCTTTGTAGATTTTTTAGGTTAGGTTGTTATAATAATTAGTTTTTAGGTATTCTAGTAAGATTTTAAATTGAAACATATACGTAAATGATAAATAACGGAAATACCCGTTATAATTATACATGTATGTTTATGGATATAGGTTACAACTCAGATTTTATTTTAAATGCCTTGTGTGTACTTTGTCTATTCTTGTATTAACTTGTAATTTAAGTTATTGTTAATGTAACTTTATTTTACTTAGCAAAACTTTCTACAATGCTAACTTTAACTCAATTTACTAAAAGCCGGTATAACTTAAATAATAATTTAAATTATAGTTTAAAAATAGGACCGTACTGAAAATAGAATTGGTAATCATTTACCATCAACATCAAAAAGTCGGAATATTTTTATTCAAAGTTGATTCTTTACAGAAGATTTTGAACGTCAATAAAATACCATTGACTCGTAAGATGTTTCGTTTTGGAGAACAAACGAAAGAAACTCTATCAGTGGTAAGAAACTTTAAAGGTGGTAGTGCCGTTAGAGCTCGCCCGAGGCGGTACCACCGCCACCCTCATAACCCGCCGTAAAGCAGCATGTTCTTCATGTATTGTGTTTTGGTTGGGGAGGTGTGGTTGCCGGATACACACTATTGGAGGCGACCATCTTAGTCCTCAAGAGTAGGAACGCATCCGCGTCCATGCTTAAATAGAACTTCAGTTCTGTTTGAGATTGGACGTGGTTGTCCATGGGCTGCAGTGATCACTTGGCATCGGGTGGCCTGCATGCCCGTTTCTTACTCTATCACAATCAAAAAAAAAGATATATCAGTACCATATTACGGTCGCAGGACTGTGAGCCTCTTATAAGAATTAGAAGAGTTTTTCATAGTTCACAACGCTGGGCAAGTGCGTATTAGTAAATTTCACACACTTATGAGAGCTTTATAGAGAATTTTAGGTATGCAGGATTCCATACGATGTTTTCCGACGCGGTTGAAGCAAATCTTTAATTTTTCATACGCACATGACAACTTAAAATCGTAGTTGTCACTTATTTGAACCCCGGACGCCTTGGTATAAAAGCATATTTTTCCTCGTCAACAAGTTTTCTTCTTTGTGTGTTTTGATCCACCATGTAAAAACTGTTGAAAATGTACTAATGGATGTGTGGGTAAGAGTGGCTACGTAAATCCGAACCTTTGTACATCGCTATGTAGTTTCCGCGGTCGGGTTTCATGTTCGGATTAAATTTAACCTTAATACTTTATAATCTTTGAAATACAGACGTTTCCGTCCGTTATGAAATTGGTTGAAACATTTTTCTATGTTAGAAATAAACATTCCGGCTATTTGATAGTGAGTAGTCTCTGTAGTCCACATACAACCTCAAAGAGCACTGAAGTCCTCTTTAACGTACGTAGTAACCCATAAGGACTGATACGGTCGTCTCGTTTGTATGTGGAGCCAGCAACAGTACTTGTTACGAAATGTAAGGTTTGCTTCACGGCGGATTATGAGAATGGCATTCGTATCTTTCCAGTGGAATTAGTTCTACCATCTGTGAATCTATTGTTATGTGGCAGTGAATAACGAACTGGTATATCAACGCACGACCTACAACTTGGAATTTTGTGTATAGGATCCTTATATAGATAGAGTATGGGTAAGCAGTAAGCAATGGTTATAGAAATTTCTGCCCGTAAAAGAGTGAAGTAGATGCTAAAAGTTCTTATGGAAAGTTCTGACAAGAATGTGTAAATTTTATACATGAGCTTTTAGTTAGAAACAAAATTTACACCATATTACTATTTTGAAAATCCATGCTTTAGAGGATAAAATAGGCGATGAAAGTTTTATTACTATTCATTTTATTTCAATTAGTGGGAAACATGGAAACGGTATGTAATTAAGTAAATTATAACTCGCTGCATCATTTAACCCCAAACTTTATGAAATAAATTGGATGGTATTGTTTATGGTTCATGATTCTCTCTGTAAAATAACCTCAAACATTAACCTCAAAGCCGTTTAAAACAATTATCGAAATGAAAAACAGATATTGTACCTTGCGCTCAATTATGGCGATGGTAACAATATAGTTATTGAAACAGGATTTTACATTATTGGTTATTACGCTGTAGCGATCGTAATTTGGTTGTAGAGGGGAAAAATTTTATTACCATGACGTTAGTATTGTCAAATTTAAAATTTTATGGTAAATGGTATTTTTTTATTAATGGCATGTCATATGTTCTATAGACGGGTGTATACATACACTCGTCTTGTGGTCGAATAAAACATGTTTGATAATACAGATAATGCTATTCCTAAAAATATGAAATTAAAATTTTCGTTTTTATGTTTAACATTCACAGTTGAAATTAATAAATGTTTGTACTTTAAACATGTTCGTATGCTACGATGTTAATATTGTGCTATTTTTAGATATCATAATTAACTATGGATGTGAAAATATTACTTTGAAATTAATACTCTAAATACTATGTGATAGATAAAATTTAAGAATAAAAGTATTAAAAAGGGCGCGGTTTAAAAACACTAGTGGAAAATAATAATATGAAAAGCGGAATCTAAGATTAAGATAATCTTTTAGAAAAACACGAAAAAGAAAACTAAGATTAAGGTGAACTTTTATGTAGTATATATAAATTTCACTCTTAACCATAAAAACTTTAAACTTGCCAAATACACTCGACCGCGCTCGCAATATGCATCAAAACGAGTAAAAACTTTCCACTCACGTATTCATAGAAATATAGATAGCAACAAATTTACTTGATAGCATGTCTGTGTTAATACAAGCATAGAGAAAAATGGAAAATCCCTACCGTTTGTAATAAATAAGCAAAGTATGAAGTAGATTCAAAAGGTGTCAGAACTTTGCAGACACGGAGTTTTTTCGCTTTGACACTTCATACGGATGAATATTATATACTAAAGTTAGTGCTTTTATATTGGGTACATGTTTTGTCGCTTAAACGAGAATTACATACATTGTTTATGTAGTTTGTTCGTAGGTATATTCTGGAGCTTACAAAGGTAAATTGGTATATTACATTTATTGGCATAATATCATGTCGGGTTTCATGAAGTTTTGCGTGAGTAGACCATGCTGGTGGAAGTCTCGAGTTATCTCTTACCTCATGTGTCGGGTAAATCGTAAAGGTTCGAAAAAAATAAGCAGTATTAGATGCGGTTGGGTGGGAGTTAGACGGGTGGTGGCAATTTCATGCACACATGAGCTTCGGAAAACTTGTACTAGGTCTCGATTGTTATCGATGAATGGCAGTCATTACTCCTTTCCGCAAATACCTTGCGTTCTGAAAATGTCTAAAGGACGGGTTGGCTACTAAGGAAAGCGTTAGAATAGTTGTTTTGGTCAATACGCATTTAAATAGAGCAGAGCATTTTAAAGGGTTGCAGCCCAAATAAACTATGTGGTATTGAGTTCTTGCAAATGCGACATGGTACAAAGAACGCTAGAAAGTGCTGCATTCCTGCGCTGAATAGCGATCGCAATTCTCTGCGCAAGGTATGAACCAGCCCTCTGGTCACTAGCAGCGTTGATCAAATGTGGGACTAATTGTTTAAAAAAGAAATATGTGTATTGAGTGTATATTGAAAATAATTTATGTTTCTGCCTAAAACTGAAAAACACCTCGTCACTGAATTGGTAATTATAATTGACGTGGTTATATTTGATTTGTTTCCACAGGTTTTTAATATTAATCTCTTTATTGAGGATAACATTCCTGCGAGATATACTGATAATTTATTAAATTTCTATCAGTTCAACAATTTGCTCAGTGTAAGTACTCCATTGATCTAAAAGGTACCTCTTACCATTTAAAAGGTAACATGTTCTTCATGTATTGTGTTTCGGTTGGGGAGGTGTGGTTGCCGGATACACATTATTGGAGGCGACAATCTTA
>DWON01008089.1:0-12387 GCA_018251015.1 Phocides pigmalion okeechobee
GGTAGTTTATTGACGTTCAAAAAGAATTCTGTAAAGAATCTACTTTGAATAAAAATATTTTGATTTTGATTTTGATTACAGAAATCACGAATTGTGATCTGGCCGAATTTATGTGTATTTATTTTTTCGTGACTAAATATTTGGTATTAGGTCGATATGCTCGCAATATTCAGTCTAATACAGAATGCTAAAAACAGTTATTCATGGCATCGTTAAAATAGATGGACGCTAATATACAACAGAGGTTTATTTATAATCTACAATATGAAAGTTTTCGTGAAGCTCAATGCAATACCGGAAGATATACACGCGCTGGTTTAGTGTAAAGAAAGATAAATAGGCCACGATGAAAAAGCATGACGAATTGCATCCATCACTTGGTCGAGTTAGAGTTACTGTTATGAATGGAAAAGCGAAGACGTAAAAGATTTTCTCTCATATTCGTCCATCGTAAAGTAGCTTCAAAAGAAACTGTAAGATTACCAACATACCTTATAAGTTTACTTCACGTCAGAGCAAAAGGAGTCACAGAGGAAGCTAAGGCGCCGCAAAGTGACTGCACTTATTAATATTAAAAGGCTCCGTAG
This sequence comes from Phocides pigmalion okeechobee, assembly GCA_018251015.1. NCBI lineage: Eukaryota > Metazoa > Arthropoda > Insecta > Lepidoptera > Hesperiidae > Phocides > Phocides pigmalion. Next base: position 588 of record DWON01008089.1, read on the forward strand.
ATGGATAATTAAATTCAGCAGTCATTCTAAGAATTTGGGCACATCGAGTCTCGGTTGGGGCCTATGAAGTGGGACCGCTACTTGCAATATAAGGAGCTGTTCAGAACAATGGGGTCCGTTGTGCTTTCCGGAGCGGCCTTAACCGTGCACATTAGCGAATGTTCCGCCACATACGAAGAGGCAATTAAAAAGCCATGAAGAGAACGTCGAGACGAGCAAGAATCGCAATTAGGGATCGCATTCAACGAGCTGCATTGCAAATTAAGCAATACCAGAGTTTTTCGCTGATTTCTTGATTTCATTTTGCTGTTGGATTTCGGATTTTAAGGTGAAACAAACAATTTTATCAACAATATAATTGTGTATTCGAATACAGACGCGCGATTACCGATTGCAGAGTCACGGCATTTCGTAACCGCAATCGGGCGCATTCCATCGCGGACAGTGCAACGCCCCAGAGGGATAGACCTGCGCCGGTTACTGATGATGCCCACGTAGATCGAAACGAAGTAAATAACGAATCTTAAGAAAGGTTATTATATCCAAGTAATACATTTTGTAACAATAACCTTGTAAATATTAAGCGTACGTTATTCGTCATCAACGGTTAAACGGTTAGCATGAAGACTATGAAAGATCACGGATGATGACTATAAAGATCGCATTTATTCTTTTTCCGGCAAATCTATTTAAAATCCTTTTGTTAGTAATGTATGGACTTTATGAGATGCTAAGAAACGACAGGGAAACATCGAACGATAGATCGCACATCAAAGCTAGCAAGGCAGAATCAGCTTCATGACCGGAACGTGTTGCGAAACTATCGACAACACGTGCGAAAAGGAGGCCGCTTGCGTAATCGGTAGCAACTAGCAAGTTATCAAAGATTGTTGCCCTAGCTAATGCAACTTAAATATCCGACGCGCGCCGCTCTCTAACGGTACAAAGTGTTGTATGCCCGCATTGTTTTGGTTAATATCTACTGTTAAGAGAACGTAAGCATCTTACAGTGTTTGCAATATCAGTTAAGTTAACTGAACCAAAGCTATGTGAAATTATCTTTCAAGAAATTATCAACTCCATTATAGGACCAAATAACTAAGGTAGTTTAGGTATCTAACTTGTATTTTCTATTAATAGAACCGTGAAAACTGAAATCTTAAAAATTTGCAATCAATTTTTCATTAATACTGCTATATATTAAGAGAACATCTCATGGTTTCATTTTCTCCTTTATAATGCCGAAATGAATGACATTAAATCTCACTTCTCTAACTTACGCAAAACAAGTACAGACCACGTAAGTTACAACAACCAGATCTAATTTCGTAAATTATATTCCAATTCACAAAAACCATCCATCCACGACCAACAGGATCCACAAAGAGTTACGCTTTTAAGCTCGTTGCTACTGAAACCACAATCTAATTCAAATATCAACCTTTACCAAAATGGAATTTGTTTTTTTAAAGCAAAAACGAAGCATCTTTTTACAAAAATGACACAGAATTATGACACGATCAAATTTTACGACTCAAAAACGGATTAAACGAGGTCGTTATGACACAATAGAGAACTCCTAAATAAACTGATGTTAGAGATTACTGTTACATTCACAGTACTATATGACAATTGAATGAGATTAGAAATGATTTACTGCTAATCTGACATGCGACGAAAAATATCATTGCAAATCTAAAACGTAAAGGGGAAGGCCAATGTCAATGACCCACACCCCGTGGTTGCAACAATGAGACCGATCGAAAATAAAAGGGGGTCTTATGTATTATGGGTCAAAATAATCGTTACAATGGTCAACTAAATCGTTCAGCGTTGCCATCATGGTCCACGATAAAGCTTAGACTAATCCAAATGAAACGTGCTTCCCAAGAGCCTATTGCGATTCTAACAAGATATTTATAACGTTAGTGATTTAAAAAGTCGAATATCACACCCTTTGAAAAACAAGTTTGAACTTGTAACGACACGTGTTTAATGATGATCTTGAATAGTTGCATTCTTGGTCTCGTCAATTTACTAGTCTGGGAATCTAGAAGAGATTAATAATTCCGTTTAAAATTCCTATATAAAACAGTTATTTTACATAAATGCTAATAAAGTATAAACGGTTGACGAAAGAAAAGCAGACAATTGTTTGCTAAGAAAAAGAAGTCCAATGAAAAGTTGGTTAGGCTTGTTTAAAAGGATCGGTTTTTATGGGTCGAATTTCAAAATATAACTTAAAATCCTTATAAAACAGTTTTTTATTTTAAATATTTGAGACACCGAGTTGTATTAATTTTCATTTGGTACCAACTAAAGAGGGTAAGTTATTATTTATGTGTATTAGTATTCAGAAATGGTCAGACACCTCTTGATAAACAAACGCAGGTAAGCATGTAGGTAGACAATAAAACTACGGGAACTGGGGTAGCATGTTGCTTATAACCTCGTTACAGATGACATCTTAAAGCCAAATCAAATTTGCAGAGAATTAAGTAAAGTACCAAGGGTTCGGTTAACCAGAGGTTGGGGACTACCGATCAATTTCAAGGATCCCCTCGCCTTATATTCAAATCCCTTCTTTGTCTTACTCATTTCATACACTGACTGATTCACAATAAAGTGATATTAAGGGGTGTGCATGTTTCATATCGATTTTTCAAGTATTTGTTGAAATCGACATCTTTTTTTAATTTTCAGTCGTATGCCGGCAAAATGGTGTACATCAGTCACATAATAAGTATACCTATTTTAATTCACATGCAAACATTTGAACACCATCTCTATAACGATAAATAAGATCAAGTGTATCTTATCATAACCATTTGAAAGTTGAATTAGAATCAAATTATAATATAATTAAATAATTATCATGTGATGCAGTTAACATCATCATATAAAGTGATGCAGTTATCAAATTCGATTTAAATTATTTCCATACTTGTGTGCAATTTTATAAATCTACAGGAGGATACTTAGCTATAAGATAAGGCTTATCAGTACGATAAAATAACTGTGTTGATGATATCATTAAGGACAATATACAGAAGGTAAGGTAAAAATACTGGGTCTAACTTAGATCTAAGTAAATTACAATAAGACTAAAACAAAAACAATATAAAAAGGCAAAACAAATAAAATATATGTAAAATCAACTGATACGTACTACTCAAATGAGAACCGTTGAGAATCACTTAGCGAAACAAAAACACAGGAGCAAAAAATATATACGGCACAAACTAAGAAAACGGTTGATAAAATAGGCTTGTGTAATTTACCGATGAACACGCGAACTTTCAAACACTTTGAGCACAATTCGACGACGATATCAAATTTTCGTAGTGAAATTTGATATGTGTACAAAATTCCGAGTGATGACACGCGGACGACGTACGACGTAACGCACGGCGCGACGACCGGGCAACAACTGACGTTTGCCCAAACCGGTGGCCGGCTATCTCCGTCTCTCTCCAATACGCATGTCCGGAACTAAAACTCCCTTGTATCCACATTAATGGCTTTTTCAAACAGATTTTGTATAAATAATAACAAGTGCTTTAAAATAACACGCTACGATAAATTTGGACCATAATAAATCTAAATTTTGTGATAATTTCAATAGTTGGTTAGTCCCAACTACCTTTTGGATAAAGATATACCTACAAAAATCTGTCGAATTTTAGACCATTTTATATTATAGAAATAAAAATTGAAATATAATGGGGAAAAATATTAATTCAACTTTCAGAAATATATTTCCTTATTTATTTAATACATTTATCAAAATATATACATGTAAATAAAATTTTTCGTAAAATAACCTCTTTTTAAATAAATATTTTATTTCACGAAAAAATATTACACTACATACATTAAGCAATAGACATAGACAGGTAGACAGGAATTTAACAAGTCAGTTGATAATATTTTATTTTATTTATCTTCAAATAGGCACTTTACTTATAAAAACCTCACATAGCTATTAAATAATAAAAAAAACAACTCCAAATATATTATAGTTCGTTACGTTGCAAAACATCCAGACAGCCAACTCTCAGGTTGTGCACCTGGATGTATCTGCCGTGTCTGGTCGGTTCCGATAAGAAGATTTAATGTCGCTTTGAAACGGCGACGATCTGATTTGGCGCTAAAAGAGGCGCATTTTACGTTTTCCCTTACTGCTAAAGTATTCGACATCTGCCTCGTAAACTATTTACTGTGACACTGCCTGTTTTTTATTTAACATATTGAAATTATACAACCAAAGACGTGATAAGCTAGTGATTAAGGTTTCGAATCGAGTCCAGGGTTCGACTTCTGATTAGTCTAAGTTAAAAGTAATTAAAAATTGATGATCACTATGCCGTGTTCATATTTTGAATTCATCTTCGATTTATCATCTTTATACTTTTATTCCTGGAGGTAGACCTTCATCATAGGTAAAATATATCGAACCTACCTGTGCCTTTTTAATGTAGAAGTTTAAAAACCACTTTCCCTTTTTGTATACTACCAAAACTGATATCTACAGCTAATAAAATACGTATCTTATTTCGGTAATAAATTTATTGTATCTGTGATTATATTACCTAATTGAATATGAATAAAATATTTAATCCCATTAATATATCTCATACGACGTTTACGACGTTTGATCTGTAAAGTTTCTATTAAATACGTTATACCCAAATTTGTAGTATTATCTAGTCTAGTCTAGGTTAGGAAAAAAATAATTCCAACGAGTCAATAAATTTTAGAAGTAATTAAGTGAATAGAGTGGTATCGTTAGCAGTCTCTTCATTTTGCCGTGTAACATCAAATTAATTCATCTTCGGTTTTATTTACTAACTGCTAGCAATATAATTTCAAGCAAGTATAGCTCATTAACTTTCACTTAACACATATGGGGCTGCAATGAAAGCGAACATTGTCACTTACAATGCACAATAGGCATCTCTCTGGGAGCGACATTTTGACCCACACTTTTGAATCATAAAATAGAAGTAGTAACACAGTAAAATAACAAGGCATATTATGTATTTGCTATCGCTCCACGTTTTTTAAATACATTTTATAATTATGACGATATATATACATTTTTAACATCAATTGTTATAAATGCGTTTAACCCGTGTGAATTGAAAAATCTATTTATTTTTAAGACACAATATCGCTTCTTTGCTTCAATAACGTGTTATCTAAAAAACAAAATTTTACAGTAGAGCATTTTTTTACATACAAAAAATTATTTTACTTAATTGTCTATTTTTTTAACGTTTATTGTAGATTACGTACAAAAATTTAACACCTTAGCTATCTCAAATCAAACGCGGAGATTTCAATTATCAAATAAAATAATAAACTTGAGGTTTCAAACTTATCACGTTATTGAAGCAAAGAAGCGATATAATATTCATTTAATAAAGTGAAATAGAAACAATTGAATACATTAAAATAGAAATCATGACTGTGGCAGAAAATATAAGAATTTTGTCCCGGTTTATAGTCAGTTCTCAAAGGAAAAGTGGAAAGTTCAAATCGTTGACGCAAGCAAAGTTTTAAAGAGAGCTGGATAATAATTAAAAAGAGCTTTCAGCGGTTTCATTTCAGTGTTTGTGAGAAACCTATTAATATCTGAAATTTAAAATGGTATAAGACTAGGACATTTTTTATTTTAAATACATTATAACTAGGATAATATCAAAAAATTGTAAATAAAAATACCATAATAGATTTATTTAGCGTGTACGCAAAAATATAAACAAAGAATTGCTTATAATTTATAACAAATGCATCTTCTGTATAATATATTCAGACTTAGAGTAAATGCCACATTCTATAAGTTACAATATCCAAAAACAAAATTAATTTTATTTCCAATCACGCACTTACTGACATTGAAACACCTGTTGGAAGATATGATAATGTTGTAAAGTTATGTTATTTACATACACATTTCCATTGTTTTTGCATAACACAACTTGCATAAAAAGTTGTAGGTATTTGTGTTTCGTATTAATTTTAACACTGTTAACTTGATAAAATGTTTATAATTACTTAATTTTAAAACAGCTAAAAATCGTAAATCATCAGTGTTTACAAATATATGTTATGTAATGTAAATATATTGAATTTGAATAATATGACATCTAGATTATGTTCGATCTATGTTTGAATCGAATGGAATCATTCTTAGGCAGATTATTGAGATATGCGAAAGAAAATCTTAAATCTCTAAAGTAACTTTTCTTTATAGACATTAGTGATTAGTGAAGAGTAGAATTGAGTAATAAATTTGATTATAGTATTGATACACAATGTACATAAACAAAATGCAAAGAATAGCATTAAAAATAACATTTTAAAGGTTACATAAACTTTGAAAAAGTTAAACAAGAAATAGAGAAGCATAAATTTCATATAACATACATTAATATTTCCATATAAGTTCTGTTGTACAGCCGAAACTCATCAGTCAAAGTTTACTTAACTGTGACAACAAACAAACAATGTCATGTTCCGTACATATATTAAAGATGTATTACCCTTTGCATAATAATAAAGCAAGTAATGAAGCATATTTATGGATATCAAACAACACATTATTATATAAAATGTTTTAAATTTGCAAAAAATATATTTACTTAAGGATCTCCTAATATCGTTTGGACCATTGCTTTTCTAAAACTTATATTAGTTGCAACACATAAGTGTGAAAATATATTTTGAAAACTGTGATGTATTGGAACAACGTGGTACAGTACGTTCCGGGCTATTCCCAGCTGTAGGGACAAACCGATACCCAGTAACATATAAACATGGTAACAGACAAAAAAATCGAGACGTTCCATCTTGTCTACAAAATGGCTGCATAAGTGTGACTAACTTCAGCTAGAAATTCTTTTCTGCACAAATTTGGACACAGATATTTTCGTACGGCAATGACTGTTTAACATCAAGTAGGCAGTTTGGTCTTATATGTATGTATGGACTGTAACATACAAACTTAAAATCTTATATTACTGTGCTACTATTAAATCAAAACGGGTTAACAAATCATTATATACCAAAATTATTTGTACGATTTTACGATTTTATGTAAATCACAAATAGTGCAAAGTTCAGTGCGTAAGCATACAATTAGTGTTGTGTGTCGTGATATGGAACGCAAAAAAAAACGAACTAGACGTCACTAGCACCTGTCAACAGTTTCCACCCGCCACCGCAGTTTCGTCGTGACCACGAGCCATGCAACTGGTTCGAAATATCGGCAATTAAAAATTAAAAATCGTTAATCGTGAGTACCCGTTATTTAACATTATTTGTTGGAATAATATACACGATGATAGCCAAAAACACGGTTAATTAAAACTAAAGTAATGTTTTGTGGTAAAAGGTAAACTCATTGAGTGGAGTTTACCAAACACTGGCAACGAACAAACAAACGTCGCGCTCAGCAAATATATTAAACACAGAGCCGAACAGGCGTTAAAGCTGCTCCGTTGATTTATCTATTGCAACTAAAGTAGGTATATTTATATTGCGAATACAGTTTAAATAAATAATAATAATAAAAAAAAACTAAAAAACACGGTTTTACGCATGCGTGGGGTGATTTTTCACCACCATACACCCCTCGCTTTTTTTTACAGTGCAATATTTTTTTTCTTATTTATACTTTTTTAGTTGGATTTTTATAAAAGCGTGTTTTTTCGTTTTTTTAACTATTCATTTTTCTTTTTTTGCATATTATTGCATTGTCATCGGTCCTAGATACGTATGCGGAGTTTCAAATTAATCAGACATCTGAAAATTGGTGAAAATTAAGCTCAAAGAATATATTACATACATACATACAACTCAAGCTAATAGAAGCGTGTTAAAAACAGCACCAACCTCTCACGAGGGTACCGGGGTTCGAATCTCTGGCAAGCAGATTTCATTTTTTGAAGTTAGTGTGAAGTAACTGATTTTTATTGTTGCTTTTACTGATTGTAAGGTACTCTCAAAGGTGGAGGGCAAGATTCAGAGATCTTCATATAGTTCTCAAAAATGTTCTAAACGCTCTAATTCGGAAAGGAGATAGATCGGTGTCCAAAAATAGGTTGTAATCATGAACATTTATCTGCACAGAATGAGGTAGAAAATATTTACACACATAGATCTTGATTAATTTTATAACGCGCCTATTCTATCGAGTAGGGTATACAAAATCATTATTTTAAACTGGAACCTACAGTGAAATTCACGGCTTTCCAGAATTTGATCAGCTTATATGCAATTGATCTGATTTAAATATAAAATACATCTATTCATTATACATATATTTTATACATACATATTAGATCATCTAATTGTAATGTGCTTGTTTATAATTTTATGTATATGTAATCCCATAACGCCTATTTAAGTGAACTACCATAAATGTAAACGTAAAGTTCTATGCGGTTTATAAATTAAAAATGAGAGTAATAAATCGGTTTGGCGACTATCCGAGTTATCTTTGCGAAGCTAAAACGCGCAAAAAACGAGATACCTAATAAATAGTACATAGTCACAAAGGCCTCCACACACAGTCAAATCACTCTTGTTGGTATTGGCTCAATAAACAGCGGGGTAAAGAGCGGAAACGTTATTACAACTCAATCCACTTACCACTATATCAAAACCACCCACAGTCTACAGGAAATAAGATTTACTTAAGCATTCAATACTCTTTTGCTAGGAAAAGTTGGCGAAACATCTCTTAAAGTAAGAGCGATGTATGCCAAATTTGTAATAAATTCAGAATGTATACAGATTTTATTACATACTGAAAGTAGGTACTTGATCAGAGTTACTCTGCTTAACTTTACCAATACAGAAATGATTCCAGTATTAAGCTAGGTGTGGCGTATGCATGTTTATCCGTGCATTATAATCGTATCGTGGCCTCAGTATCAATAAACCACAATTTACAATGATCACCGTAAATAGCCTACGTTGTCAAATGAACAACAAAACAATTAAATAAATTGTTTGGTTGTTCATTTGACAACCAATAAAACTATTTAGTTATTTTATTTTGTAGTTATTAATTTCATTACAATGAATTTTAATAATTGTTAACCGGTTAAATAATGATATAAAACCCCATAAGTTTGTTGCCAATACAGTAAATTAAAGCAAATATGACTAAGTTTTTTAATTTTAATAAACCAACGATTACACTATAAATATCATTAAGGGATGATATGACACATTATATTTATTTTAATGGTACCTTTAGTTAAGAAACGTATTAAACATGATATATTAGTTTAAAATCGTATGTATTTTTATATAGTGGTAGTTTGAACAATATTCAGTATCGAAACTAAATCCATAAAGCCCACGGGATGGACATGCAACTGAAGTTAAACTATAATTCTTGATATAACTTACCTGCACCAAAGTCTGCGAGCTTTTAAGAACAGTTTAACAATAATTTTGTTGATATCGCCGTAGCATGAACTGTGTGACCTCTTAGAGTCTTTTATCTCATAGGAAACTCTTTTGTTGTTGTTTATTCGCTTTTAAGACACGTAATCCGCTTAACGAGTATCTGTTATAATCTTCACAAGCTACTTTGGTAGAAATCTCTGGGTCGGGTTATAAATAAAACAAGATAGACAAAACAGGGAAATTTATTACGCTTTTCTGAACAAACAACTTTTCCTATGAGTCGTGGCAAATTGTAAATACTTAACATACTTTCCAGTACAGGATTTCGAGTTTGATTCTCCGATTCGACAGGAATTCATGTAATAAATTTACATTTCTATTGTACTCTGTATGTAAATTCTTTAGTGTATTGATTTGAGTCTAAGTAAGCTTACCAAAGAGACAAGGTACGAGGTTTGCAGCACTTATAGTAGTACTATATATATTAGTGTAATTAATATAAAATACAGCTTATTCAACATGGCCTAAATTCCTTATTCCATGCTCGTTCCTATATTGATTATAGGAAACATGGAGTCCTTGGAAGATACATAGGTGCTTATTTTTGTTTGACAAAGTTTTTTTTTACTTTTTATTATAATTCTTGTAGTGACAAAAAATGTAGTGACATTACGAATAAACTCAGCAGTCAGTTTCGTCTGGTGGTATGTGCTTTAAGTTTTACGCTATATATCATCATACTGGATGATTACGTGAACCGTCGTAAGAGGAGGTGATATGTTATGTGTGATATGTCATCTTAAACATGGTACATCCTATATGAAGTGGCTTTACGAATAAACATAGCAGTCAATTCCGTCTTAAAGCAAAATTTGCGGAAGCATTATGGACGGCCGCACACTGCAGCCCGTGCCAAAACTGCCCCCTGGCCAAGTCGATAACTTGCGGTTGGGTGTATTAACATGCGTCAATGGATGCCAAGGCAAGATTGTGAACCCTTTCTATTAAATCTGTATACAATCACAGACATAAAGCGAAACAGACTTAGTCTACCGACTTCTGTAGATCTTAAGCGTATGGCGTATGTATAAATATCGGCAATTTAAAACAAAATTGCACCCACAACACCCTGATTTTTTTCTATCTTTGTTTAATCTTATTGTCAAGTAAATTTAGTTTATGGTGTGTTTTCTTATAAATGGAAAAGCACTGTAATGGAAAAAAATCAATAATTATTTAAAAATCACGCGTCACAATATTTATCAACAAAACTACTCAACCAATTTCAATGATATTTTGTGATATGCTTGATTTCTACTTTGTCTTTATGCAATAGCTGGCGTTGTTGCAAAATTGTAAATTATTATTTAAATATTTTTTGGTTTATTTTATACAGTATTTTTCTTCATTTCGCAACAAAAATTAAACACGGTGTAATGCAAATACACAAAATAGGAATATTCGGATGAACAGTGCACTTTCCGTTGACAACCCTTAATAAATGGATTCATAAAACAAAAATAAACATTCATGCTAAAACCCACAGAAATGACGCCGATGCAATAAAAAGATCTTATTGCTTTAAAGCTATATCTTTTGATGCGTTCAAGCATCAAGTGGTCGTCAAAAATGAAAATTGTGCCGCAATACTTCTCTCCCGCAAACATTTCCTTGCGAGTATTTCACCGAGGAATTATCATAAACTGCCCCCATTATGCCATAAAGCGATAAATATGTTGTAAAACCATAAACGGAGGCAGCGAGCCATCTCATAAATTCTATAAAATTGGCCCACTTTGCAACAACTATCGTTACTGGGTTGCGAGCCCTGTTATAACAAAGATTATTATTTACTATTATTATTATGGGGACTGGCAGAAAAAATCTTAGTGTGACGCTGACTAAACAAGGAAAGTTTTTGTTCATATATATTGGAAGTACCTTTATGACTACAACTGGAAAAGTTCCTAAAGGTAATTGTCAGAGATAAATATTTTGCGAAAACTTTTCTGACTCTTACCTTTGTAGTCACGTCCTAATCGAGGTAAAATACGACCTTGTCTATCCTTTTTCTTACGCTCTGTTGATTTAGGCGAGTTGTTCATCATAATATATACAAAGTATTTTGTTGCGAAGGGAGAAATGTGTCATAATAACATAAATTGGGAAATCGATAATTATCAGCATTAATCGTAATCGCATGTCAACATATATTTTAAAAATTATTATGTTGTACATACAGTGCAATCCAACAATACAAATAAGTAATAGTAATAGTAATAGTAGTGTAAAGGTGTTAGAGCCGTTAGAGCTCGCCCGGGGCGGCACCACCTCCACCCTCATAACCCGCCGTAAAGCAACATGTTCTTCATGT
>DWON01008090.1:0-12387 GCA_018251015.1 Phocides pigmalion okeechobee
TGCATTGATAAACAAGCCGCAAGCGTTATCGGGGCAAAATGGCGCTACGACAGAGTCTAGGTGGTGCTGTGCGCGGCGGAGACACTTACTGAACGGCAAGCCGCCGTGTGAACAACACGTCTAGGAACTGTCTTAGGTCTCGTTGTTATAATAGTTTTTGAAAATGGTGATTTGTGAATAATAAATCGGTTGAGTGATTTTCATTTCTTAGTTACTTGCCCGTATGCCCACATTTTGTTTGTATACACACATACACACACTCGCACATATATTATATTTCCATGGGCTTCACTTAACATTTAGTGTTTTTTTTCATTGAAATCTGTTAACAAATAAAGAAGTTATTTCAATTTAATTCAATTCCCACCGACCGATATTTAAGTGATCTGTGTAGTACGTTTAATATTTTTTGGAAAGATTTGGTCTTATAGTCATTATGGTAATTATAGAAACATAAGCGACTTATACGAATTTTTTACAATTATTCTCTGCATCACGTATCAAGTACTTAGCCGGTTTTTTGTATATATATCAGAAGTAGTAAACGAGCATATAGTCCACTTGGTAGTGAATGATTATTGCCATCCATGGACATCTGCAACCAATTCCAAAAACACAAGAGGTCCACTTGAAGTCGACTTTTTTATACTTAAAAATGTGAACGAAATCGTGGGTACCGGTTGTAAAATATAAAAGTCAAGTAACAAATTGCAGGTCATGTCAATAGGTGAGGCACGTTTCAATTACTCCGCGGTCCGACCCGAGGCAACCAGACATCTGCTTCATTCAGTGCTTCCGTACGCTTTTAAATAAAAATACAGCATATATTAAATTTACTTTTATTCATAAACTACCTGTACATTTTTGAGTTACGATATATACGTCCATGTATATGTACACTTTTTAAAAGGAAAAGGTGGTATAGTTTGACAAGGGAGATACAATCACCGTCCTCATAATCCGCCGTAAAGCATTACTTGTGTTTCGGTTGGAGAGGTTTGGTTGACGGCTACACTTTGAAGCGAGGGGACCATCTTAGTCTTCAGGAGTAGCAACGTATATCTACGTTCGAGCTCAGATAGGATTCGGTGGTGTTTGTGTTTGTTGTGTGCGACTATTTATAAAAAGGGCATCCAAAGTGACAGTGACCACTAAATGTCATCAGCTTTCATTCAATATTTTTTTACGAGGTTATATGTAATATTAGATTGAGTAACTTTTGCAATAAAAATATATATGTATATGTGGTCGATATAGTTTCTATAATATATTAAGTTATATAAAGTTACATAGAAATTAGTTATTATCATTCCACATAGTACTGCGGCTATCAGACTACCAAATAGAGTTCCAAGGTTCCTGACGGTAGATCCTCGGTTTTATTGTGTTTGTTAATATGAGTAGTTCACTTTTGTGCAACTCCAAAATACAGTGGATGTGAACATTATTATCAATAATGTTTATTCATTAATTCGTTTATTTCATTTCAGTAAAAAAAGAATTTGAATTTAAATGCTTACCAAAAATATAAATTGAAATCGGGGTAGCACTCAAGTTACAATGAGAGGAGAAATTAAGAGCTGGAGATGTCTTCTCGTAATACAATCATCCACCACTTGAAACGGTTTAATTAAGAAACCGAGTGGGGGAATTGCATTTCAGTTAAAGGACAAAACTCTTTCACCCAAAGTAGGGACACTGAATTGTTTCTTTTATATTTTGTAAAGATTTTTTGTCATTAATAAAAACGCTTTCCAAAGTTTGATGAAAAGATGATTCTTTTATAATTCAATAAATATGTGCTATAGACCTAGACTAGCTGTGCCCACGACTTTGTCTGTGGTAATTGAATTAAATTAACATAACTACTCTATTTCTTAACCGATTTCAATAACAAAAACCACTAAATCTTAAGTGAAGCCCATCACAATATAATCCTGATAACTGTATTCAAATCGCATAAGCCGTTTCTGAGATTAGCGTGCACAAACATACAGAAATACAGAAGGCTGGTATACGTCTAGCTATAGTGTTTTGCAATCATTACTCCTGTAATTTGTATAGTAAGTTAGCCTTTTTATAATCATTTTCGAAGTATTAATTGTAATATTTAGGATTTTACTGAAAAATTAAATAAGACCTGCTGTAGGCAATCAGATTTTATAAAAGGTAGTGACAACGTGGAATGCATGCTTGTTCCATACATAGGTGGGTATGTATCATACTTGGTTAAGACAAGTAAGTAAAGGTGAAAAAGAAAATGTTTTTGATAGAAATATTACATTAAATGAAAATTTAGTCAATCTTACTCAGTAAAGTAAAAAAATGATAGATTTCGTAACAAAGTACTATAAATACTAAGGAAATAATACTTAACTTTTACAATTTTCCTTATCGCTTTCTCTTGCCGTTCCCTGTTGTTATTTCCTATTGTCAAAATCTGTTATGTTACTGTCTCGGGTAACTCCGAGGCAATTTTTTACCTGCTATTTCATTACTTTTATATTGTTATTTGCTAAGGATAGAAGCCAACCAACCACACACTAAAATACACACCATATTATTGTTATTAAAGTCCTTTAGCGATTCATATCATAGGAATAACTAAGGAATAAGTATTCAGCTATCTTTAACTTTGTTCTATAAGTTCGGGAAGGAGTTTAACATTTAATTAACGTTAACCTAATTAAGCATCCATTAAAACTTAATAATTGTTTAATCTTCTTTGTGGTCTTATTTATTGCTTAATTTGTTTCCGAAGTATTCTACTTTATTTAAGACAAAATAAACAAGATGGTGCCTACCTTCTTATTTATTTTGTGTTATTTATTTTGTCTCTAATTTATTTTGTCGGTGCCTACCTTTGCTACAATTGCATTTAAATGTCTCACTGTTGGGTACCGATACCAAAGGATTCCTGTATTAGAGGAAATTGGTTACAGGCAGGCCTTTTTTGATATTTCTGTTTTCGGGGCTCGCTAATTCTCGAAAGTTCTAATTCCATATTTTTGTATTTAGATAATTTTGACCCATAATAAAATCCTAAATATTTTACAAAGGATACCAAAATTGTTTATTTTCATGGAAAATTATTTTTTTAGTTACATTTACTTTTTATGGCAAATTTTCGATATTTTTTAAAATTCATTTGAGGACACTCATGCTCCCGCAAAAGAAGCTCTGGATACAGGTGACCATGAACGGAAGAGACTAAATATCTATACTGTTAACGTTGTTGCTAGTTGTTGTTAACGGAAGAGACCATCATTTGGGCATAACTGTATATATTGAACTTAGTAACGACAAATAATAATGATTAAAATAGCAGCTCGTAAAATAATGTTTCTCAAATCACGTTAAAGGAAGCACGTTAAAGGATTAAAAATTTGGTTTTGTTCAAAAGTATCTTATAATTTTCTACTCGAATTCTTTTTAGCTTCATTTTCGACTGAGGATTTTATTTTTTACTTTTAGCCAATGAGTAGAATTTCAAAAAGTAGTTTCTCTGGCGTTTGCCAAAAAATTCAAACACTTGACCTGGGTAAGGCGAAAAACTGTTGCTATTGCGTGAAAAGACCTCGGCTTTGCTATTTCAAGTAAAAGTAGTAAAGAAAAGGTACAAACCTCACAACCGTTCAAACGTTTAACGGTACAAACTTCAATAACCCGCTACGTAACCTAGTTATAAGGTTTGTCATTTTCTATTCTTTAATGTATACATTTGATTATGGAAACAATTATTTTATTTACAGTAGAATATACTTAAAAATCTTCTCTATTTCTTTTTCGCGGCTTCAAAACATCTGCGGAGCGATATAATATAGTATACTTTTGTCCTCCCTTAGTTGTAGGGTGAAACTCATGCCCACCCCTGGTATGCATGCCATAAATATTACTTAAACTTGAGGATGCGTACTATATGTATATCTAAGATATGTTAATAATATTCGTCACTATTTAAGACTTTTTTGCTTTTGGAATTTGTGAATGAAATTTGGTTGTAGCATCATTAAAACTCACCGTTCCACACTCAATCAACTGCAATAAATCACTGTAATAACTGTAAAGTCCAGAAGACCAGTAGTACGGTAGTAGGAGGGTGGAGAGAGGACTGTAGTTCGACCGGGGAAGTACTACCACCGCCCTCCGCATAATCCTCCGTAAAGTGTTACTTATGTTTCGGTTGGAGAGGTGCGGTGCCGGCTACACTTTAAAGCGAGGCGACAATCTTAGTCCTCAGGAGTAACAACGTATCTACGTTCGAGCTCACATAGGATGGTTTGTGGTTGAACCTGGATGTCTATGGGCTGCGATCGAACATCAGATGGTTTGCATGCTCGTTTGCTACTCTTTTCACATAAAAAATAGAATGTACCAATAGTAATCAAACAACCTAGACTTACAAATTGCCATCCCTCTAAAGCCCTAATAAGCCTACAAAATCGTACCTTTGAATTTACTTAAAATTGAAGAAGACAGAATATTCTCAATTCGAGATATATTTTTAGAATTATGCTTGTTAAGGAGAGCTTAAAAGGAAAATACAAAAATCAAAAGTAAAGAAAGAAAAAAGCGTAGTGATTAACGTTACAGTTTGAGATAGCGCGAAGCCGAGCCAGATTACAATGAATAAAGAATTAGGCGTTTAGGAGTCTAACACGACGAAAAAATCTTGTTGTTTTATATTGTCTTACCTTTTGAATTAAATAATTAATGAAGTAATGTTAAAGTGGAAAATAAAACCGGTTTTACAACTCGGTGATATCTGATATACTAAAGAAGTCAGTAAGTTCGGAAATTCTTTGATCTATTTTTTGTGATGTCAAGAATTCAAGAATGAATACTTTTATTGATTGTAAGTCTTTAAGTATAATAATTCATGGACAAGATAATCAAAAGAAGAATAGGTCATAGGAAAATATCGCTGCCTTTTTAAATATTTCTTTCGTTGCTACTACCGGATTACATTAAGATATTTGAGTTTTAAAACATTTATGCATTTCGGCTCATATTTTCTATTTAGGTTTGTTAATACACCAGATTTTTTAATCTACATCCAAATAATGATATTGGTAAGATTTTGACCCGACACATGCGGGCTCCGGGGCCCGAATTTCTGACACCTCTGATTTTTCGAAATTATGTACGTATCAAAATGTTTTTCTGGCATATTTTAAGATAAAGTTAGGATATATAGATTTTAAAAGTTTTAATTAACATTTATTTAAAGCAATATAGATAGATAAATGTTTAGGACATCTTTTATAAGTATACGGTTTTTACATTTTTGTCAATCGGATGTAGCATGAAATTAGTTTAGCGTTATACCTGTGACTGAATTTAGGCAAAATTTGTGACGCAAGCAGACTTATTTTTCGAAGACGCCCATTCTTACATCCAGGAGTAGCAAAGCAAATGCGATTGTCTTCAGTTGTGACTACAGTCATTTTCTATATGGAGTTTTAGCAGATATCCATATGCTACATCTATGTAACATTAAGTGAGTTGCATACTCGTTTGATATAAAAATACATTGTTTACTGTTTACATTATTAATGGAATATAGAGGCAACAGTACCACAGGAAAGGTGACAACAAATAACACGAATATTACATGAATATAGCTACTCAGGTTACGCAATTACGGCGAGAGCTCCACAAAGAGCGGTTTCCCATTAAACCTCATTAAAGCACTTCATTAATACGAAGACCATTTTTTTGCAGAAAATGCACGGTGAATACACTCAAGGTGTATTAACCTAATTAGTCTAAAAAGCTTTCTATATTTTTGGAAGGTAAATAACGTGGAGTTTCAAGATTGACATAATTATGATTGCAGGAAGAAAGCAAAATATTATCCCACTTTTAAACAGCGAGGAAAATGGAATGAAATATTCTACATGTTTAAAATATGCCAGTTTGCACAGCTTATTAGGTTTTTTTGCAATATTTTTTATTTTACGTGTAGTCTTCTATGATTATGAAAGATTTTTTATGAGAATTAGCATAAATTTGTACTGCTATTTTCAATATTTTTATTCATTTTCAGTTTTAGTTAAGTTTATTTGCAGAAGTGAAAAGAACTTAAATTATAAATATGATTAAATTAAAAATGAATGTAGCAGCCAAACATATATTCCACCTGATGTTAAGTCGTTGCGACCATCTATGAATACCTGTAACCAACTCAATAAAGTACACAAATTCTAGCTGAACCCGATAAAAGATCAGTTGCTACCTCGGAGCGCTAAGAATTTCGTCTCATATATGTACATATAAGTGACCCGGAAACCACACTTTTCTACTAAAGCGTAAGAAATGCTTTACATTAGAAATGGATTTGCCTACGGTACATATGGAGGTGTACAGATTCTAAAACGTGTGAAGTGGACATGATATGAGTCTTAGTACAATTACGGTGCTATTTTAGCAAAATTTTCCATTCCACTTGTTAATATCATAAATTATGTGCGATGCTGCAAGTTCTGGCGTCTGCAAAAACGTCTTGGCTTTATTTCAGCAACAATTTATGCTAAACATCTGATACAAGCGGGTTCGAACGATCGGCCCGAGAACATTTGTATGTAAACCGGGTAACATGTGTCGTGTGTTGCGCTAACCTTTTCTTTTGTGACCTCTTTGTAACAGCGATTTTGTCCTATACATTAAACAACATAATTTGGAATTCCTATTGTTGTTTTATCTTGATGATTGTGCAGTATTTAAATCAACAATCAATTTGTGAAGAGTACGTCTACTTATATTATCCATCCATATAATAAAACTCTAACTGATCGCTGTCTGTAGATACGTGGCAAATATATTTAAAAAATCATAATCATAAGGCACCCCCTTTATATACACAAGAGAACCCAAAACAATGATTTTTTATTTTGTTTATTTATCTGTATGTCTGTATATTTTTATGTTTGTGATCATTAATCTTAGAAACAGCTTATCCGATTTAAATGAACTTTTCAGAAATATATTGTGATGGTCATCACTTAACATTTAGTGCTTTTTTATTTAAATCGGTTAACAAATAAAGAAGTTATGTCAATTTATGTAACACGTGTACGAAGTCGCGGGCAAAAAGTCATCTCTAAGTAAAATGTATTCAAAGGCTCACAAAGGTCTTGTTTGCGTTTAAACCCAAAACTTTTTAACTAGGTACTATTAAAAAATATATTTAATTGTAATACTTAAGAGTCTACAAGTTTTCTGGAAACTTTTACAAGGAAATATCAACGTTTTTAGTCATCTGTTTATTGTATTTTTTTACGATACCCTCGGGTTGCAGATATGACTATTCCGATAGTTGTAGCTGACATAATTTATATTTTCTTTGAAGAATACTGTAGAAGACTGTCCAACCTTGTAGTGTATATCGTATGGGTTTAATTATAATTATGTGACATAAGATACGCTGATGGGTAATATAAGCTCCCGTTTTATAGAATAGGTGACTGGCTCTGACATAATATGTCACAGTATGCACTGCGTGGTTTAATTAAACAGCTCAATTTAACTACGGGAAATTAGTACTGTCGCATTCGGAACTAAGCCATCACACTTGTCTACAAATTACTACAAATTAATTTGTGGCAATAATCTGACGGGTCAGTGTGAATATTAAACCTCATATTTAATGCCTGGATTCCAATCGATCGGTTCTTATCGATTTCGTTTTTTTCTCTGGGCCATCTGTGATTTTTTTATTTTTTTTCCTACACATCTCTTATTCTGTAAAGTTATTCTGTGCATAATATAAATTAATGTTTCACTTGAAGAAAAACCTATTTAGGAAATGCTGTATACCTGAGTGTCTTTATAGGCGTCTATATCATAGACGTGTGAAGTCTACCAATCTGTAGTTGGTTAGAACGGTGGCATATGGTTTAACCTTTCTCATTTTGAGAAAAGCCTGTTCCCAATAGTGGGATTACAATTGAGTCAGTATATGACTTTGTTATTGCGAAAATCTCTCCTTTGTGTTTTCCTTTCAAACTACGTTTTAGACTGAACATACTATCAAGTCTAGTAATTCCTTGCTATAAAATTTGTATTTTTTTATTTCCATGATTTATTGAAATCAACTATAGACAAAACGTGGCAATACTAGCCTAATTAAGCTGATTTGTGAAACAGCATCAAAATATATCACGGATGACAATGATTACTGAATATTTCTCGAGAAGGCAAGCGCCATCTGTTATCGCCGAGTAAAACACTTCTCAAGTAGAGTTTTAACTAAGCACCTACGTATGTAAAGACTCCCTTTGTGTCTTTAGAATACTTGAAGTTGTGTTGATTCATAACTTTTCTAATAGAGGTCGCTTAAAAATAAAGAAAATAAAAGGTAACATCTCTTAATTGTTATATTATAACGTATCGTGGATATAACGACGTTGTAATGATACAGATTTAGTAGCATCAAGTCGAAAAGGAAACGTTTACGTCAACAGTCCTTTTCCATATCTAATAATATTGGGTACATCTAGTAAATATAGAACTTCTAACCATGAATCTTTATAAGTACAGTGCAGCTAATAAGGGCTATTTCGAGCCGACGCCAACCAGCTAGATATGTGTGACACAATTACGTGCTAAACAGTAGAATGGATCCAAAAATAATGATAGTGTTGCATCCGCTGCAGCTGAGTGTCCATTTCGAACGAAACAGTGTCACTAATTTGTTTATAGTATCATTTAAAATTGTAAACATAAAAAAGACATAAATCAATGTCCTTACATTTCTATACGACTATATTTTGTCGGGAATATGCGACGAAGTCTATAAAATGGGTAGTGGTACGACTTGGTTACAATGTTTAGCAATACTTTATTGTTTGAATCAAATACAAGGAGACAGGATTCTGGGTACGTACATGTTATACAGTTAACTAAAATTCTTATGCTGTTTTATTAAAATCGAAAATATTTTTAGATTTTATATTTTTTATTTAATATTAAACTCTAATATATAATATTTGTAGCCATTACATTTTGAATATAAGTTTTCTTACACATATTTTATGTAATTTAATAAAATAGAATAATATTTCAGGGGCGATCGGCGACGATGGAACATTTTTAATCCAGGCTGCGTTTAATGTTGCTGTCACAGAAGCATCCAAAAATGAAGAAAATCCATTTGTAGCTAATATTGTACCAACACCTCCCGAGGATATTTTAGAAGCTCAAAAAGCTGTTTGTTCTCTTTTAGAGGTAACTTTTGTAACAAAGTGTACGATTCATATAAACATATTTACTTAAAATATATATGTATTTTTACAGAGTAATGCTCTTGGAATTTTTGGACCAACAAAAAAACGAGCCATAGAACACGTTCAGTCCATTGTTGACTTTCTCGAGATACCTCAAATTCTTATTCAACCAATAGAAACACAAAATCGAAATTGGTCAGCAGTAAATTTATATCCTAATCACGTCGCCTATTCGCAGGTAATGTTTTATGCAAATTTATTTCCATTATTTTAAAACAACGTTTTAAGCAACTTTTCAACATCCCAGGTTTTTGCTGATATTATCAAAATGAAAGGTTGGACAGAGTTCACAGTAATTTATGAAGGCGCAGAACTTTTGCCGTTTTTAGATAGTATACTTACTATGCAAGATTTGGACACGGGAGAGCATATCTTGATGAATGTAGTTCAACTTCCAGATGGAAATGATTACAGGTATTTAAATTATGTTACCTTCTTTATTACGCCTTTAATTTTCCGTTATTCACTTTATCTTTACGTTTCAGATCACAGTTACAGACTATTAAAAGTTCGGGTGCAGTAAACTACTTAGTTGGTTGTGGCATTGAAAAGTTACCACAATTTCTACTACAAGCTCAGCAAGTTGGCATAATGTCGAACGAACACAGCTACATCATCATGGATCCTGATTTTCAAACAGTTGACATTAATCCTTATAAGCATGGAGGATCTAATATTACTGGTAAATTTTCTTACATTTTTAACATGATCTAGAAATTTTAAAATGGACTTTTTATATGTATATATAGCATCATTATTTGTTTCTAATAAGCCGTGTTCATGCAAGAGCTTTTTATTTTGTTTTTAGGTAAAATTATTTTCAATATATGTCCTCAAATACAGAGCCAAGTTAATATCATTGTAATCAATCTTTTACTTAGTATATTTTATACATTTTCTCTTAATATATATATAAATAACTACAACTACAACAAATAAATATAAATGGAAAAAATAGATTTGTATGCTTTCTGTTTTAGGTATCAGATTTTTTGACCCAAGTTTGGTAATGATACAAACATTTATGTCATTAGTAAACACACAAGTTTTAGAGTTATCTGGAAATCAAATTGAGAAGATGATACCAGAAAATGGACTCTCTTTAAGTTTAGCCTTAATGTATGACTCAGTAATTTTATACACATCCGCTATAAATGCCATGGGTTTAACAGAAGGCGGTAACATCACTTGTGAAGATAAAGATTCCTGGGAATTTGGCTCGAGTATTATAAACTATGTCAGGACGGTGAGAAAATTATTTAAATCAAACATCTATTTAAGTATCTAACATATAATATTATTTTAATATTCTTGAAAAATCTTAAAGGTATAATTTATGAAACGAACTAAGAAATTCACACACATTTTTGTTTCAGACGGAGATTGACGGACTTACAGGTATTGTAAGATTTGACGAAGATGGCTTGCGTTCTGATTTTGAAGTTGACATATTAGAAGTAATGGCACATGGTTTCGAAAAGGTCCGAATTATATCAAATAATTTTATTTAATATTTTTCGTTAGTTCATGCAAGATATTTTTAAATTTTAGGTAGGAACATGGACATCCGATGATGGATATGTAGAAGCAAGAAAAATTATACCGGCTGTGGAGAAAGAAGGAAGTGAATCAATGAAAGGGAAACATTTCATTGTGCTCACAGCTTTAGTAAGTTGAATACTTAGGCATTAAAACTTTAACTTCAAAAGAAAATTCAATAAATTTCAATTTTATAGAGCGCCCCATATGGAATGTTAAAGGAGTCGCAAGATAAGCTAGAAGGTAATGCCCGCTATGAAGGTTTTGGAATCGAGATAATCGAAGAACTCGCAAAGATGAACGAATTTAATTACACGTTTGATATACAAGAAGATGGCGTGTATGGATCGTATGACGCAAAAACTGGCAAATGGAACGGAATGATGGAAAAAATAATGGACGGAGTAAATATTATTATTTATCTTCATATGTGAGCAAACACTTAAGATTTGTTAATGTCGTTCAAAGCAATTTGTCAATATTTGCAGCATTTTATATTGTATAATCTATGTGTTAATATGATTCCAATTTAATTTTCAGAGAGCAGATTTTGCTATAACAGATTTAACGATAACATCAGCCCGACAGAAAGCCGTTGACTTCACAAGTCCTTTCATGAATTTAGGAATTACTATACTATATAAAAAGCCAACTAAAGAACCGCCTAATTTATTCTCCTTTATATCTCCTTTTTCTTATGAGGTATGTAAATGCAGTATCTTAAATACAGACGTTTATAATTACTCTTAATAATCCCGTAATTTTTTGTAGGTTTGGGGTTGGCTTGCAGGCGCTTATGTTGGGGTATCTGTATTATTATTCATACTAGGAAGATTCGCTCCTGAAGAATGGCAAAATCCGTATCCTTGCATTGCGGAACCAGAAACATTAGACAATCAATTTACTTTAGCTAATTCATTTTGGTTTACATTAGGCAGTGTACTTACACAAGGATCCGAGATTGCACCAATGTAATACTTATCCCATAAACCATATTATATTCCACATCGAATTTATTTCTGGCTTTTGCGAGTTATTTCTTTTCTATTTATTCTTTTAGTGCAGTTTCTACTCGAATGGCTGGCAGTATGTGGTGGTTTTTTACTTTGATTATGGTGTCATCTTACACAGCAAATCTTGCAGCGTTTTTGACAGTTGAATCTAAATTTTATGCGATCAAGAGTGTGCAAGACTTAGCGACCAATCCATATGGTATGACGTATGGAGCTAAAAAGCTAGGCGCAACATACAGCTTTTTTAAGGTAAACTTTAAAATATTTTAAATAAAAGTGGATATAATGTGTAGTATAAGGTATACATAATATTTTAATACATGTAGAATGTTGTTAAATTTTGTGATATTTTTAGGAGTCAGATAATTTACTGTACCAGAAAATGTATCAATATATGAATGATCATCCTGAGCATATGACAGCTACAAACGATGAAGGTTTAGAAAGGTAACGTCGATGAAAAACATATTTACTATGATAATTATATTATAAGGTTTTCAAAGGTGGTAGAGCCGTTAGAGCTCGTCTGGGGCGGCACCACCGCCACC
>DWON01008091.1:0-12386 GCA_018251015.1 Phocides pigmalion okeechobee
GACTTCGGTCGTGTTTGTGGTTGTACGTGGATATCTATGTGGTGCGACTACTTAACATCAAGTGGTTTGCATGTTCGTTTGCTACTTTTCCCACATAAAAAGTCCATACCATTGGACGCTGGAAACCATAATGTATGTTTAATTAATTTTAAATGCCTCGATTCGGTCCACGCTATGATTATCTATAATAATCAGCCAACTAGTTTGAGTCAAACAAACGAATGATCCAAAAATTTGCATTTAACACTCGAACCAAGTATCCAGACGAGAGGCAGATAATATGACTTATTTATTATACTTAAATCATCCCACTCACGCATATTAATGAAGATACACTCCACCAGGGGGCGGCAGTGTACATGTTGGTATTGCAAATGATATTGCATAAATCAATATGAAAATTATAATAAACCAAAGTCAATACACGCCTAATGAGATGCCTTGAGGCCTGTGATATGTTAGTATAATAAATAGGGCAATGTTGCTCAAATTGTATTGCATAGAGTTATAGTTAATTGTCCCAAAAGTCAATAGTTGTTGCATCATATAACTATAATTGATTGGTAGATATAACTTTTGAGATAGATAGGTACACACGTAATATTACTTTTTTTTGACTATTAATATTTCTATCTAGTTTCGTGGATCATATTCTGCAACGATATCCGTCCATAGTTATACATTTAAATAAATTACTGATTGGCTTAAATTATGATGCTAATTTTATCTGGGGCCTGTTGAACATATATGCGTACGTATGAGTTTGTATATGACATCTAAAACGCAAAATTTCATTGGCAATATTTTTTAATAAGATTTAAGCTACAAATCTTGTGTCTTCCGGGGCAAATAAAAACGAATCTTTTTTTAATAACTTTTAACCAACTAGTCTTGTGTGTTCCGGGGCAAATAAAAACAATATATAAAAGTAGAAGAGACTATAAACAAATGCAATTATAAAAAAATCAAAAGCGCCAAAATCTATACTTTTTAATTGAAATATATATGTATATATAACTCGTTCTCTATTCATTTGTTCTTTCTATGTTTCCTTTCTTATTAAAATACTAAAATCATCTAAGTGTGTTTATCAAGTAAATTAATGCGAATAGGACCAGTTGGAAGGGTTGAGAAGCGACCACTTTATGACCCAAGGCTTGCAATTCCTCGGAGACGCTAATACGTAAATGGCGATCGTTGATGTTACAAAACAGGCCTAATACAACTATCCGAGCTTATTTCCCTGTTAGTGAGGTAATTGTGAACTGTAAACTAATCAATGACTGTATTAGCCGTATTGGGACTTGCTAACAGTAGGTTTGCGTCACACTACAAGGAAAATTGAACACTACACCGTTGAGTTACAAATCAAAATAGCGCAAAGTTTTCATGACGCGTGGGATGTTTTTAGTATGTTTATACAAAATTCAATGTTTTGCTTTCAGGCTTCAGCGAAAAATTAGTCGCGTTTATAGCTAACAGAGTTGCTTTCGTATCTGTCGTTCGTATAATCCGCTCATTAGCTGAACAAGTTTGCGAGAAAAACTAAATAACCCACTTTAAATATACCTAACTTTATATATATGTTCAGTTGTTTCAATGCTGGTGGAAATTTACGTTACTAAAGTATACTTACTATACCAAATAGACAAAAATAGACTTATATTATAGGGATGGAAAACAAATTAAAAGTTAGAAATAGAAAATGAAAATTGAATCAAATAATTTGCTTGGCAACATACTGGCTACTCTTGAGGACTAAAATGGTCGCCTCGCTTCAAAGTATAACCGGCAACCGCACTTCTCCAAATGAAACACAAGAGTGCTTCACAGCGGATTATGATGGCGGAGATGGTACCTGTCCGATCAAAATTAAAATAATATTATTCTAAGTAGATTCTTTACAGAACTCTTTGAACGCCAATAAGCTACCAATATTTGATATTATTTTCTTTATTTGTATCTTAAAAAAGGATATGTTTAAGTTATATTTGATGACGTGAAAATTAAATTGTTATTTCTGCTTTATGTCATTTAAGTCAATTATTGTTTTTATTTTCTATGATTTATTATGTTTTCGTTTACTTTACCTTTCAATGTAAACATGTATGTATATACATAACAAAAATAATTTAAAATATTTAAAAGATTGTAATGACCAATCAAGATAAAATAAATCAAGGGTGCTGCGTAATGACAAGTATCACGATATAAATAAAATTATATTTAAAAAACTACCACCGACTCGTAAGACGTTTCGTTTTGGAGAAGCGGCGAATAAACTCCAAAACACACTTCTTTGTCACATCACCACCTACGGTTGCACCAATTTTTAAATGGATTTTGATTGTAATCGGCGGATTATGATCAGTATGATGTAACCAAACTAATATTTACACTACTATGGGGTTTAAAAGAAATGGTGCCAAAACTTTGATACGAGCTGTTCGTATTTTATGACTTAATTATTCGCTATGACAAACATTACCAAGTTTATGATATACGGACAAAAACACATTTTGCTACGTTCCTGCAACCTAATGATAAGTGTGTTTAGGTGTGTTTTTGAACAACACGTATTATGCTTGATCTACTACTGTTTGGAAGTTGTGCAACCCTTAAGTAATTGGATTTTGTATAATGATAGCATGTTAGAGAATACTACACGGTAATATAAAATATTGTTTAGATAATTGTAATGAATTGAGTTCCAGCTTGTGATTATATAATTCTAATAGCGCACATAATCTTGTGTCAATCGTTAAAGATTCACAAAATTAAGCAACGTCAAGCCCGGCCAAAATTTGGATGGATGACCATACGTGACTAAAAAAACATACGCGCGACGTCCTTCAAAGAACCCATTAAATAATCCGCTTCCTATTGATACATGGTGATAGTCAAGTCTTGTCGAAGGTGTTATGTTTGGTAAACATTAAGTATCTCTACAAATACGCATTGGAGTAGCGTGGTGATATTTTACTAAAGGCAATTCCTAATAGACGGTTAGGTTACCCAGTAATAAGTATAAGTATAAAACCAGCACAAAACGTAAAGAGGATCGCTGCTATTGTAATTATAATTGCTTTGGTATGATGCAGTGAAAATCCAGTAAACGATGTAACTTTAAGAAAACAAAAACGTGTGCAATTAAAAAGAACATAAAAAAATGGAAATAGGATTTTTTTTATAAAATTGAATTAAGAAACATACATGCAGCCCACCTGATAGAAAGTAGCCACTGCCGGTATTAGACTAATATAATCAACTCCATAAAGAACAAGAGTCTCACATGAAGTCGAATACATATGCGTTACTATTCTTGAGGACTAAGGTGGTCACCTTTCTAAGTAAGCCTTCAACCATATCTTTCTATTGAAACGCAAGCAAACTTCACTTTGTAACTGGGTGTAGAGTGGTACCTCCCCGATGATCCTGACAATTTCTACGAACTACCAAAACTTTGAGGTTAAGTTTTGCTGTAGTTTCCTTATTAGCAGAAAATTATATAACAAATCTATTCAAACCTAACAAACAACAACCTAATAAATAGGTTATAATACATTTCTAATAGAGTTTTATACCTCTATTACCTCTACTAAACATTTGTAGCGACGTGTCCCTTATCAGTTATTCCAATACAATTCAGTTTCAAGACGTTTGTCCATTACAGAGGCACCTCGAGTCCGGCTATTTACGGCCCACTGCGACATGAGGCAGACACAACAAAAGTCCATTAGTGTCCACCTCGCCATTTGGCAACGGATTAATTAATTCACACGGACTCAATACAGCCTACGGTTTGTCTCTTAAACACTTGCTCTGTTGTATTGAATTTGGAAACGAATAATACTTATTATTTAGTTAACTGTAATACAGGACGGCTAGACGAAGTTGAATGCAAAGTAGAATTACAGTTCGACGTGGGAGATACCACCGCCACTAATGTAAACCGCTATAATTCATGTGTTTCAATTGGAGAAATACTGTTAAGAGACGATTTTAGTCCTCAAAAGTAGCAACGCTTGCATGACGTTAGACAGGCCTTAATTTCTGTTTGAAATTGGACGTGGATATTTACGGACAACAGAGTTTAGCATCATGACACGTATATATTGTTATTTTTCTAACATAAAACTCTCCTGTTCTATTTAGGGCCAGTAACATTTCCGTCCTCAAAAGTAGCAACGCATGCATGACGTTAGACAGGCCTTAATTTCTGTTTGAAATTGGACGTGGATATCTACGGACAACAAAGTTTAGCATCATGTCATGTATATATTATTATTATTCTAACATAAAACTCTCCTGTCTTGTTTAGTTATTGGTATCTCCAACATAAGTTTCATATTTAATACTGGTTGACAAATATTTTTAATTACATGTCACATTTCCATTATATTGGCTTTTCATATATTAAAAAAAATGACAAAATAATTGCAATGAAATTGAAATACGTACAAAATCTTAAACCATAGTTTTGCTTTATCTTCGTTTCAACCAGAATCATTAAGATATACAGCTCACACAAGCTCTCCTTTCCCTCCGCTCTCCAAGACGGAAGCTGGATATTTTCTCTTTCTTCCCCAACACATTTTTTATGTGAGAAGAGTAGCAAACGAGTATGCAAACCACCTGATGTTAAGTAGTCGCAGCACATAGTCATCCACGTACAACCACAAATACGACTGAAATCCTACCTGAATTCGAACGTTACTACTCCTGAGGACCAAGATGGACCTCGCTTCAGTGTAGCCGGCAACCGCGCCCCCCCAACTGAAACACAAGTAATGCCTTACGGCGGATTATGAGGGCGACGGTGGTACCTGCCCAATCGAACTATACCTCTCCCACCTTTAGCTCTAAAATATCATATAATTTTATGCCATAAAAAAGCTGTAGTGAAAATTATTTTTGCAAAAGGAAGACAAGAATCTAATGTAACTAACGTTAAGAAGCTACTTCGATTTACGACTGAATGTTAATCATAACTTACTTGGCAGTAAGCAAGAGTATACTTATATATGTAAGCAATTAATCACTAACACGTTATTAACATTTACATTGAACGCTTAGGCGATTGGCTCAATGTACGTGTATATTAAAGACGAGCTTGCCCGCGACTTCGTTCACGTGTTACATAAATTGACATAACTTCTTTATTTGTTAACCGATTTAATTGAAAAAAAAAACACTAAATGTTAAGTGAAGCCCATCACAATAAAATCCTGAAAAATGCGTTCAAATCGGGTAAGCCGTTTCTGAGATTATCGTGCACAAACATACAGACACACAGGTATACATACAGACAAAATTAAAAAAAGATTTTTTTGAGTTCTCTTGCCTATATAAAGGCACCCCATTTTTAAATATATTTTTCATGTACAGACAGTGATCAATTACAGTTTTATTATATGTATAGATTACACCCGCATGTTATATTTTCATATAATCAACTAGCAACCGACTCAGCTTCGCATTTGTAGCGAGACATGATTATATACCTACATTTTCTTTAAAGTATTTTCTGAAAGTATCAACTCACTACAATAGTAGTGAGTTGATACTTTTTTGTGTCGTGTAGAAAACCTTTTAAAGATATCCGGTATCGCGGAAACGATTGAGGGTTATGTGAAATTTCCACTCACTCAAAAAACCCTCGGTAGCCTTATATGTATGCTTAAACACCAGGATCTATAATAACGAACGTAAACTAGTGTTCTCTAGCACAACTTCACAATGAAGTATATGTCGGGGGAGTTGTTACGGCTCCTTAGGCACCTGTCTGTGCCAAGTCGGTGTGGGACCACTCACATCCTCCACTCACATATTTCATTCACATCCTCTTCTAACCAATGTCCTTTGCGGGATCACTAGGTCGGATTGGCTCAAGCTCTTACCGCTCTATATCCCGAAAGACTACCGTTGGTCGCCCTTTAAAACAGGCAACTATTCTAGTCTAAAAATTAAAGCATTACTTGTGTTTCGGTTGGAGAAGTGCGGTTGTCGGCTACACTTAGAAGCGAGGCGACCATCTTAGTCCTCAAGAGTAGCAACGAATCTACGTTCGAGCTCAGGTAGGATTTCAGGTATCTTCAGGTAGGTGGATATCTATGGGATGCGACTACTTAACATAAGGTGGTTTGCATGCTCGTTTGCTACTCTTATCACATAAAAAAGGTTGGAGCTATAGGGACAGGTGAATTGATATCTGTCGTAGGGCTTGTAGATTAGATTAAATTGAATATTTTAATGTATTATATTTATAGTATTGCTACATTTAAATAGATTTTGTTAAGACGAATAATTCTGCTACAGTTTGCTTTTATATAACTTCTACTGGTTTACGCAGCCTACGCTAGTAAAGCACTCAGTTTATATTTGTTATGATATTTCCAATAATTATTGTCATATATCTGCCAATGTACACAAAACTCGAAGAGAAAGCTCGTTCCACATCTTTGATCCCGTTTAACATTTAAAGAAATGACTGCAGTTTATCGAACTAGCTCTTTAATCCAGTTTAAAATTTAACACTGTTCCTGGGACGCGGATACATTTTTATGTACCCGATAATTCGGGTCAGTATGGCGGTTCAGTATAGGTGCCTACCTAAACTGGAGTTTATTTGATTACACTGAAGATACGCCGACAAATTATTGAAGTATTATATATTTTAGCATCTGTGTATCATCTACGAATAAACAGACGCAATGTCCGCCCTCAGTCTTGTAGCGCCGATGTAAAAACAACTTTGTTCGCTCATAATCCTTACACAGGTGTGTAGAAACCGGAAGTGCGTCACGCCCAGAATTACACACACGTAGATACGTTGCTACTCCTGAGGACTAAGATGGTCGCCTCCCATCGAAGTGTAGATGGCAACTGCACCTCTCCAACCGAAACACAAGTAATGCTTTACGGCGGATTATGAGCGCGGCGGTGGTACGTCCCGGTCGAACTATAGTTCTCTCTTTCAAAATACTATTTCATATATTGAACAAGTAATTTTATGAAGGCCTTATAAACGGGTTCTTATCATCGTTTAGTACCCAAGTGGCATTTATTAATGCAGTCCATAGAGCTTCTGTATGAAAGGTATAAAAGCTTAAGCGATCTAGATATGAACTAAGCGAATCTATCTTGGGATCTCCCGCCAATTACAGAATACACATTCTATGAATCGTCTGCTAACCTACAAACGCTTACCGTAGGGACTTGGTTGACCACAACTGGGTTGTAAGCTAGTTTTTATGTACAAATGGGATGAGTATCTAACAAGCGAACCAGCTATCTGTTGTTAAATAGACCCTGCAGTCCATGGACCTCCGCATACTGAAGTACCTTGTGCGTAGATGCGTTGCTACCCCTAAAGATTGAGATAGGCGCTGCGCTCGTAAATATTGCCGGCAACCTCATCTCCCCACCGAAAAACAAAAGTTGCGTCACGGGTTATATGAGTAGCAGTGGTATCTTCCCCGTCAAATTAATTTGATAATTTATTTGACGGGGAATTTAAAGAATTTTAATCAAATTGATAACTTCCACCTTGCAATATTTTGAGGGTATATGAATAGCTACTAAATACAGTATAATGGTTAATCGGTTGAATGATGGATTTATGATGATTATAGTCACGGCTTAACTGTATTGGCGGGGATTTAAACGAAAAATATAGTTTTGAATTAGCACAAAAATGAAATCCACAGCTTGGTTTATGTTATTCACAAATAATGCAAAGTTCAGTGCGTAAATATACAGTTTGTTTAGTGTATCGTGATATAGAATAGAAAGAAAAAGGAACTAGATGGAGAAGATATAGTTTAATGTACCAATGGGACCTTTCAGAAATCCCCCACCTCATCACCATCACAGTTTAGCCACGATCCATTCAACTGGTCTGAAATAACATCAAGAAAAAGCATTAATCATGCTTACCCATTGCATTGTAAAATCTATAAAATCATCTGTCGTATTAATTTTAAATCTGTTTCATTTCATCGCTTGTAGCTCACAAGTACGAATCAAGCAACTGGGATGAGTGTTGAACTTCTGAAAGCCACTTCAGTTTCTAAGGTAACGTCCAGCGAAGTTGTTTACTGAAACTAGGCCGCAAGAGATACGGCATGCAAAGTCATCACAACCTCCATTGAAGTTGTTTCGCAGACGTTCAACGTTCTAAATTTATTAAATCGTTGACTGAATCTTGAGTTTAAGTTGTAATTTTAAAGCGACTGACATTTTCTTAGGTTAAAATAGATACACTTTTTATCCGACTACTGCGAAGCGGAAATGAGGGGTATGTATGTATGTAAGCATATACTAATGTGAGTTTATCTGTACCCTCTAGTTCTATTTAAGGATGCGGATGCGTTCCTACTCCTGAGGGCTAAGATGGTCGCCTGCAATAATGTGTATCCGGCAACCACACCTCCCCACATGTTGCTTTACGGCGGGTTGTGAGGGTGGCGGTGGGGACGACCCGGGCGAGCACCACCAGCTACCACCTTTGCCACCACTACCACCTTAATCGTTATTATTATTATCTTAATCAGGCGTAGCAACGCATGCACGTACTACCTTAGACAGTATACCGTGTGGTTTCTTGAACTATGTTTGCTAATCTAACATTCTAAGGCACAAACGTATACGGGATCTGTCTAGGGATTACGAACGTGAAAAGGTATTAGGCTGTGTAAAGAGTGTGACCTGGAAAGTGAATCACATCCTAGGACATCGTGGAAAGCGGGAAATAGGCCATTTCAAATGCATCAATGTGAATTCATTTTTAAAAAGAATTCTAAAGACAGTTGGTCCAACACATTGGACAAAAATTTTGTCCTACGTTTAATCGACGCCCCCGGTGATAAAAGGGCTGGTTCATATATCGTGCAGAGAATCGCGATTGCTTTTCAACGAGGTAATGCAGCTTGCAGAATGCGTTCTTGGAACCATGCCGCATGGGCACGGATTCCGTTTAGATTAGGCTTTTATTGTAATTAGTTTTAAGAATTTCATATAAGTGTTTTAATAACATTTTTCAATATTATAATTGTATAAATAAAGCTTTGTTCATTTTCCTCGTAAATCCTGCGGTCACTATTACGTTCTGTCAAGCAATATGTTGTTGATTCGCTTAATTATCATAAAGTTCACTTACCGTAAATGTTTATACGTTGCGGTATTCATTGCGGTTTACAAAAGTCCAAAAGTTGTGTACGTAATTTTATTCTAGTGTCATTATTTTAAATTTTATATTATACCACCTTTTGCCTTTCAATGTTTTATTTACGAGGAACGGGAACTCTATATTAAAAAACGTGTCTGTCTGTCTAAACGCGATGAACTCAAAATCTACGTAACAGATTTTCATAACTTCATCAACAATACACGGAGTGATTCAAGATGACAGTTTATATTTTAGTTTCAGTTATGAATAATTTTACATGACTGAATTTTGACGATAATTAGATTTTCGTGTATGGCACGCACTATTAATGCTTTTTGATTGCAGATATTTAAGAAAGAATGCTGCCACCGTTCTGGGCACTATGCCACAAGCATGAACTTTGGATGGCATTTTTAATTTGTAAAGTGTTTAATTAGGCTTAAGGTGTTCTATGTAGGCTATTTAATTATGTTAACATTTTATTTTAATAAAAACGATATTCTTGTTAACAAAAAACAACGATCGAAAGATCGAAGAAAAAATGAAAGATAGGATGAACGGAAGATCGAAAATAGAAAGTTCGTAGATCGAAATATCGAATCATCAAAACATAGAATGACCGAAAGATTCAAAGTTCAAACGACTGAAAGATCGAAAGATCAAAAGACCGAAACATTGAAAGATTTATTGAACTAAAAACAAACTATAAGGGATTGTTGTTCGTAAACCACTGCTCTATGAAACTTGTGTTTATTGACTGTGTAAAACATATTAACGTTAAACTGACAATTTGATAGTCAAAAGTAATTAAGCTTTGTACTTCACTTTAAGTAAGGGTTCAGAAACTTAATTAAACAAATTCTGTTCCTAATGGTAGGCCACCCACGTTGAAACCCGCATGAAAATTAAATCAAACTAAATTCAGGCCCACTAGGGCCTTAATAACAAATTAATATAACGTCTTAATATTCCGCACTAAGGATTGCACGTACTTTATATAAAGCATAGATGAAATAAATGTATAGACTTCTAACTTCCTTAAGATTAACTTTATAAAATAGTCATAATGACATAAGTCAAATGTTTAGTGCATCGAAACAATGCACTTAAAGTAAGTTAAACACGATTTTGAATTACAATATTATAGTCATATTTTATCAAAAAAGGTCTGTAGTTGTAAATTGTGTTATAATGAGGTAACCTATTATTCTAATGACGTTCCAGACATAATAAATTCCAAAAATATTTCATTTATATAATTATATACTAGTGAACATAGCATAGGTAAATTTCAAGCCGTAACTTGTGTGTGTAGTATTACTGGACATGAAGAGTACTAGATATAAACGGCCCAAGTGTAAATCATACTTACGCACGAGAGTTTTTCACAGATTTGACATTTGATTTGACAGATATACATTACATTTTTTCATAGTTGCAAAGAATTGCATACATATGTTTTTTATTTCATTTCAACTGGACACCTCCATGCATTTCTGAGAAAAAGAGAGATAGGTAGACAGATCGAACTGATGCTTTTTAGTTATCAAATACGGAACTGTAAATCATTTATATTAACAGTCTATTTAATTACCACATCTACGGAATAAAACTAGTAGTCGCGTTGACTAACTTTTCGCGTACTTAATTACGATAGTTGCGTTAATAACAATGTAATGTAAGCTTCCATTTTATGTTGCTGCGGGAAATAGTCTAAATTTTCTGCAGCAAATAATCTTATTGTAACTACGGCGTTGTGTTTGCACTTTGTTATTTTGACCCAAACAATGAGAATACGTTTCGTGAAAGTTCCGGGCGAGTCAAAGCCGCGAAATACAGGCATTTACATTACCGGCGAAACATCGCTGTAATTATGCTGAACCGAAAGACGTGGGTAACCAAAATACTGGTAATTTTAAAGTTATATTCGAATGTAACTTTACAAAATGTTATTATTATAGACGTCACATACTATGTTGTTATTAGGAATGTAATATAACAACATATCTCATTGTCAGTGCATCCTCAGTCTAGAGATAAGCTCCAGTTTAAGGCCGCCTCCCGCAACGCCGATTTAAAATGTAAGGGCCGCAGTCAAAGTGTTAAATCGTACTCTCATACTCATACTCATATACCAATACTGCCCTTCCGTTCTCACTTTGTACATAATATCCTCTTCAAGACATATGCAAAAACTTGAGGATTGTTTTGTATATAAAGTACTTAAACTAGTTCCAGAATGGAAATGCCTGATGGTATAGTCACTAATGTAATGATTCGAGTAAGTAAATTAGAAACAGGAGAATATTCCAGTGTTCACAAGTCTGTCAGTGCATACACTAATAATTTATTGGCTCTCGAGAAGGACACACGAGTAATTTGTACTGGCAGTACCAATTGGTGCCTGAGTGCTTTGGTCGGGCTAATTTGTGGTTTATTCTCTGTACCAGTGTAATTTACTGGGGAACTGCAATAGACTTGAATTTAGTATTGTTGGAAGTAGGTGGTAGTTACTCTTTACGGCCTTATCACGGTCTTTTAAAACCATCATGATCTACAACCGTCGTGTTATATTATAGTCTACATAATCATTGAAGAGAACGAACGATTGTTTATTCCTTGCTATAAAAAGAAGGATAATGATTTAATATAGAAAATTTCGTATATAGTCACTTCTAATTATAATTCGATGTATTACTTTCTTAATATAAACTTTAAAAAATCCTATTAAATTACACGAGATGCTGTAAAGAGGCTTTGTTTGAATTTATCTAATACGAATGATAGATATATAGATAAAGAGGTACAAATTCTGGTTGTGTTAAAAATATGAATCAAAATATGAAAAATAACAGAATAGCAACACTAAGAGGCTAATCATTTGGTTAACGGCTTCAAAAATATACGTAAAGTAATCTTGTTTATTTATTTTTTTAAATCTGTGTTGTTTAAGAAATTCTGTGATTTTTCTTAAAATAAAATAAAAATCAATTATTTTTCTGTTATTTAAAAAGGTCCTTGTGTAGCTATGTGTAGTAAAATGTCCTCAACCAAACCAAATAACAGCGATGACGTAATATTTCCATGTAAAAAAACTTAGCACATCAAATTTTATCACGTAACTTCGCAAATTTTGAAACACCACACGATGGAATTGAACCCAAAACTTGTTTATCAATCCTTACTTTAACCCATAAAGAGAAACTTTGCTTACCTC
>DWON01008092.1:0-12385 GCA_018251015.1 Phocides pigmalion okeechobee
GGGCTGCAGTGACCACTTAACACCAGGTGGCCTGCATGCCCGTTTCTTACTCTTTCGCAATAAAAAAAATCTAATAAATGATCGCCGCAATCAAAGTGACATCAGGTGACTTGCACGCTCGTTTAGTACTCTTCTCATATAAAAATTCGAAGACGATAAACTCCTGGTCGTAATGTAGAAGTCATTTGTAAAAAAAGTTGATTATTAAAGAAGAATTACTAACATTAGTTTTATCACTTTCTTTAAGAAAGTTGAAAGGGTTTTTCTTTCAGAAAATTTAATCTAAAGGAAGACCTTTAAAAACCGTTTCTGTAATCCAATACATTTCATCTTAGTTACTGCTGCCTTTCGGAAATACGTCACTCAACCCTTTAAGGTCGGGGTTGAAAGGCTTAAGGTCCAACCTAATAGCCCTGGATTATATATTAGAATATCCACTTTACTGACTTTGTTTGTAGTGTTAGAAATATATTAATGTATTATCACTATTGGTATAAAGGTCGAGTGGAGACCACATAGGCAAAGGAAGCAAAGGGTGTCTCCCAACCAAGTGGTTTAGAAGGTCGGAGAACTATAGTTCGACCAGGGTACCACCGCCGCCCTCATAATCCGCCGTAAAGTATCACTTGTGTTTCGGTTGGAGGTGCGTTTGTCGGCTATACTTTGAAGCGAAACGATCATCTTAGTCATCAAGAGTAGCAACGTATCTGCATTCGAGCTCAGATAAGATTTTGGTCGTGTTTGTGGTTGCACGTGGATGTCTATGGGCTGTGGCTACTTAACATCGGGTGGTTCGCATGCTCGTTTGCTGCTGTTCTTACATAAATAAAATTGTGGACCGACGACCTGATAAGGATAGCTGGATGCAGCCATAGAAGCGGTCTGAGTGGCGCCATCTAGGGGAGGCCTATTTCCAACAGTGGACGCGTGAATCCTGATGGATGGATGGACCGGATGGCCGCCTTATAGTCGAAATTACACTTTTTTATGTAAGAAGTAAAAAACGAGCGTGCAAACCACGTGAGGTTAAGTTGTAGCAGCCCATAAACTTCCGATCTCGAACGTAGATACGTTGTTACTCCTGAAGACTAAGATGGCCGCCTCGGTTCCAAAGTGTAACAGACAACCGCACCCGTCCCACCGAAACACAAGTAATGCTTTACGGCGGATTATGAGGGCGACGTTGGTACCTCCCCGGTCGAACTAGTTAAGTTCCAATTAAACTAAAAGCTTCTATGAATTCACTGATTATAGAAAAGATCACTATTATTGAAAAAGAAACATTTGAAAACATAGAACTCACAACAAGAAACTCATTGTCAATTTGACATTTTAAAATTCGACAAACAAAACAGTTCGACAAAACAGTTCAAACGAAAACAATGTATTTTTTGTACATTTGTCTTATATTTAATTTTAAAGAATAAAAAGGACTTAAAACTTATTGTAATGAAAGCCTAACCTAGACAATATAAAGGGAGTCCGTGTCCACTTGCCACATTCCCACGCTGAATAGCGATCGCGATTCTCTACGCGAGATATGAACCAACCCTCTTTTCATCAGCAGTGTCGATTAAACGTAGGAATGAAAAATTATAAAGTGTATATTACATGTCACAATACCACGCTGAATAGCGATTGCAGTTCTCTACGCGTGATATGAACCAATCCTCTTGTCACCAGCAGCGTAGGAATGAAAAACCTAAAAATTGCATACATGTCAAATTACCACGCTGAATAGCGATCACAATTCGTTGCGCAAGATATGAGCAAACCTTTTTGTCACCATCAACGTCAATCAAACGTAGAACTATTGAAAAATTATAAATTAAAACATTACGAAATTTGAAAAATATTCTTTAAAGTACTTATCTTAACTGTATTTATTTATTATTCAGTTCCATGATAATAGAGCGTGATAATGTGCCTATAACGAGATGTAAGACACAGGCTCTAACGTGATCATTCATGGCCTATGACTATGTGATAGGCACTCTGTGTACAAAATTTGAGGCAGATCACGTCCGTACTTATCCCGTAAAAATAACACGAAGAAAAAACAAACGCGTTTCATTTTTATATAATAGTACTTAGGTCTTGACCTAATCTTCACATCGATTTTTCGTCAGTTCCCAACACAAGATAAAATGTTCAGACAGACAGACCAATTTCGCAGAGTGTCTTAGTTCCCAGATCCTAATCTTTTGAGTTATCTCCCTTTTACAGCTTCAAGTGTTTGGGGTCGTTTGGGCTTGTGCGATTTATTTGGGGATAGAAGTACCCACTTTAACATGTCATCAAAATATATTGAGAAATAGTTACGTTTCAAATTTTGAAACCTATATTTTCGCGGCATTTTACTGCGTACCGGGTATTCACGATTAACGATTTTTGATTTTTGATTACCGATATATCGAACCAATTGCATGGCTCGTGGTCACGGCGTAACTGCGGTGACGGGGGAAACTATCAAATATATCGGTAATCAAAAATCAAAATCGTTAATCGTGAGTACCAGGTACATTAAAACGTTTGAAGTTTTCATGTTAAGTTGTTGGTGGATAAATAGATCCTGTAGCTCGAGACCAGAATTCAAATTCAAATATTTTATTTCTTTATAAGGTTATATACACTTAATAAATGTCAAGGGTACAATGTAAAATCAGTACATTGACTTTAAGCGCTCTGTTTACTAAGGTTGATCGGGGAAAAAGCCGCTGGAAAAATATGGGCAACGGTATCCCATGGATATCAGGAGTTCCAGGATTAGGAGTAATAAGAGTGGGAGCACGAATCGTGCCAACAGTGGCTCCTAGAAAGACATCGATGAGATTGGTCCCAAATCGAAATAGACATAAACCGGTACCCAAGGAGCCAAGGACGCGTCCTAGAGAGATGCCTGATTGTGATGTCGTACTAAACAAAGGTTGCGTTCGTTTCAAGATGCGGGTGTTCTTCACAAGGAGACTAGTAAAGGGATTTTAGTAAATAGAAATGTCATATAATGCAGGATTACCCACAATACCGGATAGTTAGGCAAACGCTGTAGCGCTAATAACGCAAAGTCGCTGACTAGTGGATGCTAGTCAGATAAAAATACACAAGATTCGTTCTATCAAGCAGACTTTGCAGTGTCTCGTCTCTTGATCATAATCTTTCTTGATATATTCCTTTAAGAATCACTCGAGTGTAACCACAAGTATAGGGTCATTGAGGTCAGGAGTTAAAATGTGGAGTTTACGATGTGGCCGATAAAATTGGTGATACGAGCGAGAATCGTTTAAAATACGCCAAGAATGAAGATGGATTGATGCTGCTTCATAATTTTATTTTGACTACACTTAATAACAGGGCTTTTTGTGGAGGCACGTGGGGCATGCAGTATCCTCAAAGGAAACTCTAAAAATATCAAAAAATGCCATATAAAGTGAGAAAAATGGAGAATATCAAAAATATGCGACAAAAACCGAAAAAACTGGAAGCATTAAAAAAATTAAATTGAAGAAAATTGATAAAAAAGGAGTAACATTAAAAAAAATAGTTCTATATTTTCCTCAAAAACCAATAGCGAGGGGTGGGATACATAAAGTAAACTTTCGAGAATTAGCGGTTACCCGAAACAGAAGTGAAAAAAGCCCTGGTAAATAGTATCAGGCTACATAGAGGTAGCAGATTGTTGCAAAGTAAAATTTAACAACTTAATAGCATGGATTTCCGCAAAGTAACGCCTGGTAGGTCTTAATAATTAAATTGGTATATATTTTTACTCTCTTCACTTTATCGTTTCCGAGGACAGCGGGGATAGTTTATACTTTGCAATATATACCATTACTAGTGGGGTTATCCCGCTCTGAAAGTGTATAAGTCATTTTTTTGTAGAAAGTATGCCAGATTGTACTGGATCCAAGTTCAGAAATATCAGCTTTGCATCCGTTTCCAGAACCAACTGGGTCCAAATGGTATTCTAAACTATTCTCGACTCCACCTAAAGACACACAAAAATTCCATTAAAATCAGTCCAGCCGTTTAGGAGTTCAGTGACATACACACGCACAGAAGAATTATATATATAAAGATACGTAGCGGATAGGTTTTAACATCAACTTAATATTTTGACTAGCTTTTACTCGCGGTTTTGCTTATAACAATTGAAATTATACCTTCCAATAAATCACCCAGTTTTTACCCTGTATGTTTTTAAAGCAAATCTATAAAAAGAACAAAAAATCTACATTTTCGTCTCCTACTATACTGTCATAAGGTAGAATTTCCAATGCTTCTTTCAAAAACACATTTTCATTTTCTATTCTACGGTTTTAGGTGTTAAATTTCCAAAATTCCTTTCTTAGTGCTCACGGATACTATTTAAACGTATCTATGGATTCTAGATTAATCTGATTTTATTATCAAACAATTAGTCATCTCAACATTTCTCGTCTTTAAATATACAAATACACTTGAAAAAGACTAAAAATACGTATGAATTAAGACATTTTGAGTAATTTCGTTCAAGGTTTATCCCAATCTCATTCAAAGTTTCAGTTGACGGCTTTCAAGGCTCAAGGCGCCTTAATCATGAGAAACGGAAAAACTTCCGTCTTGTAATTCAGGACCTCGTGATTTTCGCATCAGGTACTTGCCTTTGAAGTTTTTCACCTCATTTTCCGTGTTTCGATAACTTTACTCCATCTCTCACCTTCAGACGTATTCACAATATTTTAAGTTGTAAACTAGTTGATAGCTGCGACTTTGTCTACGTTATTCATCTTATTAAGTTATCCATATTCTGCTGTTGCGTTCCTTAGTATGGTATTAATTTATTTCATTAAAAGCGAGCTTTAGTCCGTGACTTCGTTCACGTATTACATAAATTGACGTAACTTCTTAACTGATTTAAATGAAAAAAACACTAAATATTAAGTGAAGCCCAATACAGTATAATCCTGAAAACTGAATTCAAATCGGATACGCCGTCCAAACATACAGATATACAGACAAACAGAAAAAATGAAAAAAAACTTTCCATTCATTTAGGTTCTCTTGCCTATATAAATGCACAGCATTATGATTTTTTTAAATATATTTGTCATGTACAGAGAGTGATTAGTTACAGTTTTATTATATAGATAGTATAGATTATTAGATAGTATAGATTATGTTCTAGATATTCACGATTAACAACTCTTAATTTTTTATTTCCGATATTTCGAACCAGTTCCATAGCTCGTGGTCACGGCTAAACTGCCGTGACGGGGAAACTTGACAGATGCTAGTGTTGTACAAATGATAGATGACAGAAGATGACATATTTCTCATTATTTTGTATTTAGAAAATTATTATTATTATCGTTTAGTTACCTTAGTTTTCTTTTTTTTTATTGTGAAAGAGTAAGAAACGAGCATGCAGGCCACCTGACATGAAGTGGTTATTGCTGTCTATGGACAACCCCATCCAGTCTCAAATAGAACAAAAGTTCTATTTAAGGATGGACGCGGATGCGTTCCTACTCCTGAGGACTAAGATGGTCGACTCCAATAATGTGTATCCGACAACCACACCTCCCTAACCGAAACACAATACATGAAGGACACGTTGCTTTACGGCGGGTTATGAGGGTGGCGGTGATGCCGCCCCTGGCGAGCTCTAACGGCTCTATCACCTTTAAAATTTAAAATCTTTATTTGTCCGTTCACTTTGTACCGCTTTTATTATTTTTGCACTACCCAACAGTTGGCAGGTAGATAATGCTTTTGGTAAGCTCGCCTTTTGTACCATCTTCATTGGTTCAATAAAGGATAAATAAATAAAAATCAAATAAAAAAAATCTAATGGTGGGAGAACTATAGTTCGACCGGGGAGGTTCGCCGCCCTCATAATCCATCGTAAAGCATTGTGTTACAGTTGGAGCGGTGCGGTTGCTGCCTACACTTACTTACTCAGAAGTAGCAACGTATCTACGTTCGAGTTCAGATAAGATTTCAGTTGTGTTTGCTGTTATACGTGCGTCTATGGGCTGCGACTACTTAACATCAGGTGGTTTGCTTGTGTATTTGCTAAATTTACATAAACGTCATGGGCAACAGCTAGTATTTTCCTATTCCTTTTATTTTAGTCTCTGAGCACCATTCAATATTTATAATTCGATAATTTGTTACACTTCCCACATAAAAATCCAAAAATGAATATTACGTAAACAAAGTCACGGGCAACAACGGATATTTTATATAGTCCCTTTATTTTAGTCTCTGAGCACCTTTTAATATTTTTAATTCGATAATTTTGTACCCAGTAGAAGTTAAATGGTTAATTTGAGTGCAAATATGTGCATCATTAACCAGTATAAATAAACCCGACTGATTGGAATTAATTTAATTACGAAGTGAAAATTCCATTGCAGTACCGAACAATTTTAACTTTATATCGTTAATCAATTCTTAACAAAAGTCGAGTAAATAAATTTATTTTCACGTTAACACTTTAAATGCGTCGCGGATATACATGATCGAATCAGTATTGCAAGAGGCGGCCCTAAGCTAGAGCTTATTTGATTTGAAGATACAAATTACTTAAATATTTATTGTATTTTTTAGCATCTGTGTATCATCTACGAATACACAGACGTAATGTCCGCCCCCAGTCTTGTAGCGCCGACGTAAAAACAGCACTTTTGTTCGCTCGTAATGCATACAAATTTGTCCGTACAACACAGGTGTGTAGGAGCACAATCGCGTCGCGCCCAGAATTACACAGCAGTGATGTAGCCGCAGGGAGAGTGATAAATATAATAATGAAAACTTTAAACTAATTACAATAAAAACCTAACCTAAACAATCTAAAGGGAGTCCGTGTCCGTGCATGGTGCCAAGAACGCTGTCTAAATTCCCGGGGTGAGATGAAATTTGATGTAGAGATTGTTTGAAACCGGAGGAAGGATAGGTTTCTTGATTTTTTTAAAGTTATCTCCAAAAGAATTAGGTAGTATTAATTCAATAAATTTCGTTAAAAAATTATATCAAAAGTATGACACAAGTAATCATAAACAAGGAATAAAGTTTGCATGATTTTTTTATTCATTTATTGTTTTTTTTGCAAACTTTATAAATAAAACCATTGATTCCTAGCATTTTATTTTTTTAACAGATTTGAAAATTCATCCCTAAAGGGGTGAAATGCTACAATCTTTGTTACTATGACAACGAGATCATGTTTTCTTAAATGTTGTTAAAATAGTAATGATAATAATTAATAATTGTAATGCTAATTAGTGGCGTTGGGCGAATTTTTATTAATAGTTTTATTTTACAGAGATTAAGTATTTTGTACAAAAATATATACACATAAACGTAATACGGTTGGACCGGATTT
This sequence comes from Phocides pigmalion okeechobee, assembly GCA_018251015.1. Classification (NCBI taxonomy): domain Eukaryota; kingdom Metazoa; phylum Arthropoda; class Insecta; order Lepidoptera; family Hesperiidae; genus Phocides; species Phocides pigmalion. Next base: position 7,367 of record DWON01008092.1, read on the forward strand.
CGATGGGATTTTCACTGACAGATAGCTAGCGGTATAAGGAGGTACTAACACTATTTTTTGTCAAAACAATTATTTTTACACGTCTGTCTTGTTATTGAACATACCAATATACATCAAAATGCAACTTTAACTTCGACCTAGAAAAAGGCAAATTCGAACGGGGGTCGAATCGACCTAATCCTTTCTCAAAATTTATCACAGAAAGGCACAAGGGTTTGTAATGAAAAATGGTCCCTTTGACACCACTCGGGGCCGTTATGACATTTTGCAATGTAAGGGTTATGTTCCAGTAGCAGAGTTTAGGAATTAATAAAACCATTGCCGAAAATTTTCCGGAATTTTGCGATACGGGTTTATTATGAAGAGAACAGAACGAAGAAGAAGAAACAAAGAGTAACAAACGACGGTACATGGACCAGATTTTTTATTAGATACATATGAGGGTGCAGGCCATCTGATATTAAAAGGTCATTGCCCAAGAACAGCTAATTCCAACCTCAAAAAATACTTAAGTCCTGTCTGACGTCGTGCATAGATGCGTTGCTACTCCTGAGGACTGAGATGATCGCCTCATTTGTAAGAGTAGCCGACGATCGCACAACAACTCTCCAACAAATCACACAAAAATGGCTTCATGGCGGATTATGATTATTACCTCTCTGATCCAACTACAATTTTACAACCGCAGTTGTACATTTTAGATTATAAAACTTATGGTCGTAACGGTTGTAACCATCGATGAATCTAGTACCCAGACTTCTGTTCTATATGAAGTAGGTTGCAGATGTCCATTGGTGGTACTGGCCATTTATAAACCATATTTCGTTATAAGCACCGCCATTGTTTTTTCAACTCCCGCTCTTTTTATACTTTTTTCTTAAATCCTATCTTCTTTATGGCCAATGTTAGTAATCATCATATTACCATACGGAAAATAACAAAGTATTTAGTGTCTTAAGTTCAAAATTTTAATAAATTACATAAATATAATTATTTTTGGTTTATATACTTTGTCAAAATAATATTATGACGTCACAATACAATATTTAATTATGACATCGAAACATGACATAATATTAAAATCGCAACTTTACAATATAAATTTTGATATTCTGTCTCTTTCCTTTCCTCGTCATAATTATAATCATCCCTTCATTGATCAACCCTCTGCTTGAAAAATAATCCACCATTTTGAAATAGGTCACCTAGTTACAATCCTGATTCAAGCAGGTTTTTTAAAATGATGACGAATTGTTTCTGAACCCCAAAGCACAAAAGAATGAATCGAGGTTCAAAAATTTGGGGTATTTTCAAAATTTTGGAAGTTGGTCCACCGTAAGCGATAAGCGATAATGAAGCTATGTAATTAAAATACATATACTTATGTAAATACTATATAAGGGCCTTAAGTTATTGCCCAAGCTATTTTTCTTTTTGAAAATTTGGAAAAACAGATCAGAGTATTTTCAGTGTGAAACAAATTTATTATACTAATATTGTTCAGAGCGCCGTGTATGTTAAAAAATAAATCGGTTTTTTATATTCGCGTTTTATACCAAAAAAATAGTTTTTTTATCTTTGCCTCTTGATTGCAAATTTATTATAATTATATTTTATTGTGCGCCATCTATGTAAAAAGCAGTTTTTTATCTGTACTTCTTTATTTAATCTGTGAGTATAATATAAAGATGATAGTAGTATGGTTTGCTAAATAAACTTTGTTTAAATGAATAAAAAATATTTTAATAATTACGCCAAAAACTACATATTGTTATATATTTAAATAAATACCTAACAGGTGTACCTAATGCTTTTATGAAATAAATAATAGTTAAAAAAAAATTAAAAATCTCGTGTCTGGTGACAATAGATCACTGAATAAGCACCCCACGCTTTTTTTACATTGCATTTTTTTTTCTTATTTATACCGGTTTTAGTTGGAATTTTTATAAAAGCGTGTTTTTTTAGTTTTTTTACTATTATTTATTTTTCATATTATTGCATTGTCATCCGCCCTTGATACGTGTGCAAAATTTTCAATAATAAGACTTCTGGAAATTGGTGAAAATTATGCTCAAAGAATCCGTTACATACATACATACATACAACCCAAGCTAATAATAGCGTGTTAAAAAGACAGCTTATTACAATATTTTGAACTAATATCATCACGGAATTAATACATTTTACTATATAGCGGGAACTCACGGCTGAATATGACCGTGACCACGAGCCAAGCGACTGGTTCGAAATATCCGCAATTAAAGCCTTAATCGTGAGTACCCGTTACAAAGTAAAATACATACCTTATTACGCAAAAGAAATTTTAATTTGTACAAACTTAAATAAGCAAGAAAAAAAAACATAAACAATCGCTTTCCTAACCATAGCCAATCGCTTTAGTCTTAGCAATGTGACGTCATAGTACAAGGGAGGGCGACAATTGAATCGTTGTTTTTGAGTACCATCGAGTTATATAAGGGTTTAGTTCTTTTTAAGGGCTGTTTTGTTAGAGTTCAGCCATTTATATTAATTCGTGTGTTCATTTGTGATTTTTGTGGGGAGTACTTTGTTTTTAAATGGAAAGTAATATCTGGGCTGCAACTGCTTAACATCAGGTTGTTTGCATACTCGTTTGCTAATCTTTTCACATAAAAAAATAAGATTTTCATGATTGCTATTGATTTCATTAAAATAATAACGAAATTTGTAGATCGGTAGCTATCTGCGCAAGTCACAGAATCGAAAAAAATCTTAGCCACTAACAGTCACGCATCCGATTCCTGGCCGCGATTGATATTTCTTAGCTAGGTAGACCGATTATGATCCGCATACGCTGGAAAAGTGAGAATAGAATTCAACCACTAAAAGTCACCCATCCAATTCTTGTCCGTGCGGTATGTTGCTTTACTTTATAGATCGGATGTGGTAAGCGCAGGGTGTCAAAATGAATCATTCGCAGGTGTTTAGTGAGGTCAGGCTTTTTCACGGAACGCCGGAAATAGGGTCGTGCGACCCGAATGCATCGTAAACAGGTCGCATAAACTGATGAGTTTAGGTTTCAGGCTTAACTAGCCGCGTGCCATGGTTTTACGTTAAGGTTATTACTCCTTATAACAAAAATCATAAGTCATATGACGTCAGTCGGCAGTCCGCATTCGTCAGTCGTCAGTCGGCAGTCGTCAGTCGGCAGTCGGCAGTCGTCAGTCGTCATCGGTCAGTGGTTAGTAGTCAGTAAAATTTATTATTCCTTATAAAATTAGTCATAAGTCACTTGGCGTCAGTTCTTAGTCGTCAGTTGTCATTGTTCAGTGGTTAGTAGTCAGTAGGAGTCAGTAGTCAGTAGGAGTCAGTAGTCAGTCGTCAGTCGTTATTCGTCACTAGTAAATAGTCAATAGTCAGCCGTCAGTCGTTAGTCGTTAGTCGTCAGTCGTCAGTCGTCAGTCGTCAGTCGGCAGTAGTCAGTCGTCAGTCATCAGTCATACTGTCAATGAAAGTTCCGTAAAAATCAATCCAACCATAAGATTTTAAACGAATATTATCTCGGATTTTATACTTTTTACTATGTACCAGGTACTTATTATTAACGATTTTTGATTACAGATATTTAGAACCAGTTTCATGGCTCGTGATCACGGCTGAACTACGATGTGAGTATTTCTATACTAGTTGTGTCGGAAGCATAGCTAAATAGTCCAAGAGATAAGCAAAAATTACCCCATTACAGTTAACTAGTAAAATTCTTCATAGCTGGATCACGAACTACTGTGACCACCCTCGCACTTAACAAAAATACAAAATCCCACTTCCCCTTCACCGCCGCTCATCATACCTACGAAACCGCAGCTGAAGCTTTCAAAGCTTCACGATATAACTGAAATATTTTTCCGAATTATTGCCCTAAGGAATTGATTATAAAAATCCGTTGCGGGTCCACGGTCTATAGGAGTTATTGTCTTAGTAAAGTATCTGTTGCCGGCTCCCGGTCTGTCATTATCACAGATTTATTCCAACAGATAGTTACTGTAGGCGTTGTTACGCTTAACAACTTGATTTCAAGCCTATCTGCGAAATACATAATTTGATCTAACTTATCTACTTCTGAGGGTTATAGTGTCGTTTCAAATTATATATAACCTATACAAGACTAGCTGTTTAATATAAAATATGGAAATTTATAGAATTTACTATATACCGGGTACTCAAAAATTAAGCCGTGACCACGAGCCATACAGTTGGGTAAAAATATCGGCTATTATTTTTTTTTACCGTGAATACCCGTTATATATGATTTTAGACAAATATCATCGTGGAATTTTACATTTTACCATGTACCGGGTACTCTAGGATTTAGCCGGGACCACGAGCCATGAGACTGGTTCGAAATATGGGCAATTAAAAATCGGTAATCATGAGTACCCGTTATATAAAACCGTAAAATAAAATGTAGAAATTCCGCAATGATTTTAGTTTACAACCCATTTTTTTATTATACTAAACACAAAAATGTGGATCTTTTTTTTTTAATTATTTTATGTACATTTTAATTATAATAATAAAAATCATATAGAATACAATACAATAATTATAATAAAGTCTAACCTAAACAATCTAAAGGGAGTCCGTGCCCATGCGGCATGGTGTCAAGAACGCTAGCTACAATCCCGCGTTGAGTCGGAGACGAACAACTTATTTTCCTTTTTGATTTATGGAACCCTAAAAACTATGAACTTACATTCAAACTACAATCTTAAGAAATCAAACTTAAAATTTTGTATTTAAGTTAAATTTAAATATATAAAGGTGGGAGAACTATAGTTTGACCGGGATCTTCCCGGTCGAACTATACTATACCACCACCGTCCTCATATTCCGTCGTAAAGCATTACTTGTGTTTCGGTTGGAGATGTGCGGTTGCCGGCTACACTTTGAAGCGAGGCGAATGTCTTGGTCCTCAGGAGTAGCAACGTATCTACGTACGAGCTCAGATAGGATTTCGGTCGTGTTTGTGGTTGTACG
>DWON01008093.1:0-12384 GCA_018251015.1 Phocides pigmalion okeechobee
AAGGAAAACATTTAGACTCCCTTTTAATTGCTTAGGTTTGATTTTTATTATAATTCGTTTTAAGATTTTCATTATTGTAATTAAAAAGGAAAGCATAAATAATTAAACGTTTGGGCGTTGAAAAATTCCTCCAGGTGGTAAAATTAATAATGATGAAGTTAAAATTAGAACAATTAATAAATGACAAGTAAATATTACTAATAACCTAATGACTACAACGCATTTTCCGTGAAGGCCGGTGTTACTCACAAGCCAAGCCAATACATGTTTCAAACTAAAAATCCTATTTTCGAATAATTCGATCGACTATGGTATATATATAACGTAGTAAACATGCAAACCATCTGATGTTAAGTAGTCGCAGCCTATAGACATCCAGGTACAACCACAAACACGACTGAAATCCTATGTGAACTCGAACGTAGATACGTTGCTACTCCTAAAGACCAAGATGGTCGTCTCGCTTCAATGAGTAAAGGAGCCGACAACCGCACTTCTCCAACCGAAACGTAAGCAATCCATAATAATTACTTTAGATTTGATAAGCCTGAGTGGTGGCAGAAGTATATTGCTTTTATTGAAAAACTACCACCAACCTCATAATCCATGAAACAATGCGTGTTTTGGTTGTAGAGGTGTGTTTGCCAACTACACTTACAAGTGAATCAATCATCAATCATCAGAAGTCACAAGTCATCTGCACGACCTTCGATAATACTTCAGTTCTACTGAAGATTGAATGTAGTTTATGGGTATAGTATGTCTATGGGTTACAGCGACCGTCTAAGATCAGATGGCCTGCACCCTCATTTACTTCATTTGTACTTCTGTCATAAAAATATATATTATGTCAATTGCCAGCGTAATATACCTACCAGTAATTTCAGTAACGCAATCTCTTAAATAGTATTCTTTCCTAGATATTTGAGTTCTAACTTCGGAACTGCGGTCTAGGAACGTTTCCAGTGAATGGCAGTTCTCAGTCACTTGTACAAATATCTCAGAAACTATATCAATTAGGAAATTGAATCACTGAATACTCTTTGTTAGTAATCATTTACTTAGTCAACTGACACGTATTTCAACATTGGTTGCTGAAAGTCGCTTATTTTTCAAAATGGCCGCGTACTCAATTGACACATGTTTTATATTTGCCGCGGAAACTAACTTTTTTTTAAATGACAGTCAGTATGCCAGTTTCTATACAAAAATATTAGAACCTTTCACTGCAACTTTTTTACATCCCAATCCTGAACCCAGCTCTCTACCCACAAATGTGGAGTAAAAGTATGATGCTTCAGGAAACGATTTAATACCCGACCTGTCTATCTGCTAAATAGTTGTCTAATAAATCTGCACAATTTATATGACAGAATAGCTGACTAGTTCACCGTTGAAACGATTTGTCAAAATAGCATGATGCTAACAAAATTAATCATCAAATAACAACTAAAATCAATATTGTGCAATTTAAATAATGCATAATGTTAGACAAAGGCACATTGCACTGACTAGTATTAGTACTTTAGTACTAAGTAACTAGATAACTTGTCTAGTATTCTGAAATGTACTAATTTAATATTGAATCAATAACCTTAAGTTTATATGGACAAACAAAAATTATAAAGAAGATACTTTAAAGGTGGGAGAACTATATTTCGACCGGGAAGGTACCACAACAGCCCTCATAATCCGCCGTAAAGCATTTCTTGTGTTTCGGTTGGAGAGGTGCGGTTGCCGGCTACACTTTGAAGCGAGGCGACCATCTTAATCCTCAGGAGTAGTAACGTATCTACGTTCAAGCTCGGATAGGATTTCAGTCGTGTTTATTAAAGTCCGTGTGAGGTCGTACATTGACGCGTTGTGAATCCTGAGAACGGAGATGATCGCTTCGGTTGTAAGTGTTGCCGGCAATGACACCTCTTAAATCGAAACACAATAACTGCTGAATATGAGAATAGCGGTGGTACCTCCCCAGGCGAACTATAGTTATACCACCTGTTATATATCACTTGCTTTAACGGTGATAGAAAACATCCTGAGGACACCCATATGCCAGAGAACTGTCCATAAAATTCTCAATGGTACGTGTAGTCTATCCATTTGCATTTGACCAACATAATGAGCTATATATATATTCATTGTTCTTTTTTAAAATGAAACCTATGTCTAACGTTAAGATTATCGGTTTAAAAATAATGACCCTTTTTCACATATAAAATAATTTGTTGTTATAAAAAAAATATGTTGCTTTCTATGTCCTTTTAGATTTTTTTAACACATTTTTTCCTTTTATATCAGAGGTACATCAAAAAACGTGCAATCGTTCTTACAAAATGGAGGTGACCAAAGAACGCGTTGGCCACCTGATAATAAGTGCTCACTGCTGCCTATGAACACGGATAATTAAATCCATAAAGGACAAGAGTCCTACTAGATCTGGATTGCAGATACGTTGCTATTCTTACAGACTGAGGTAGTTGCCCGATTTGTAAGTTAACTGGCAACCATACATTTCTACAGAAACGCAAGAAGGCTTTACACTAAAATGAGTATAACAGTGGTATCTCCCCGGACAAATACTTCATACCGTTGACACTCAGGTCCAACCTTAAACGGAATGAAAGTCCTATTTTTAGGCGTACGTAAATACGTTGTTACACCCGAAAACTGTGAATACCTTGCTCTTAATTATAAATAGCATAAAGTACGAGTAGACAGTCATGGGAGGGAACTTAAAGGAGGCTTCCGGGATTGGGAGTGGTAAAAGTGGGTGTTTGAGCTATGCCGTAAAATTCACGGGAAGGCATAGATCAGTACCCGAATAACCGGCCAATCTCCACCAGGATGTGCCTGATTGGGAGCGTAGAGAATACCAGTTACGTTTCGAAATCCTGGTGTCCTTTGCAAGCATAGAAGGAGGCCTTCAAGGTGGAAATTTTCAGTGGCTAACCGCATGACCCGAAATCGCTCGACTATACCAGGTACCCCTAACATGTTTCTGACCCAGCCAACCCATGACAAAACAGGTGGATGAGCAGATATGTTCGAATCTAATAGAACACACACATAACTTTAAAAAAACAAAAGTGGGTTCTACAGATTCTAACCCCAGACCCCTGCGTGAGAGATCAACTCCAACGATTAGACTATTACTACGCACAAAAAGTAAATAAACAAAGCTAATGTCAACGCCATCCGACCTTTAACTACCCTCTGTTTGTATTTTAGATTAGAAAAATAAATTGAATATTAAAAACGCTTTGTTTCTTCCGAGGGATTACTTAAAAGTACTAAAGAAATGAACGTTACAGTCAGTCTAGAGTAAGCAAAAGTGCTTTAAATATTACAAAGGAGTTTGAAAAATTTCAAAGATGAAAAAGTTGTAAGGATGGAGATGACTGATGGTGATACTTCGGATATTTGTCTAAGGCACTACCAACACTTCGCAGCATTACAACATTATGGTACTTTATCATCTTATATATACCATACTATATTACGGCATTATATTTCGATTTAAGCGTGTAGAAAGGTTAATATTACATATTATTAATATTTTCGGACTCTAATGTCACAAATCCAAGTGGATTTTTTACCTTTTTATGCATGAGATTGAGATTGAGATGCAAACAACCATTTATGTAACCTGATGTTAAGTAATCACCATAGTTCTTTTAAATGGATAATTTTAAACTGGATTGTAAATTTAAGTTAACTCGTATATAGATACGTAGAAAGAGTAAGTTCTTTAGTCTCGCAAGAAACAGCTCCCGAGTTACAGGTTCTTAACCTGTCGTCTAATAACTGGTTATTTCAAAATATACATAGTGAATGGACTTAGAGGTGAGGTGAGGACCGAGGTGAGTACCGCATTAAGCTGTTATCTCATAACCAACATAAACAATGGCGGGACTGAAACTGTTTTTTCAGCTTAGACACAACAGTATCAGTTTGTTGTTTTGATATCCTGTTATTTTTGTCTTAAGCTATATATGACGAACTCTGCGCATAATTTCCATAGTCTAGTGGGTAGATGTTAAACAATCGAAGCTAAGCACCGCGGTGAACGGTCGGAAATTGGATGGGTGACCAGTAGTAGCAAAATATCTTGCACATTTCCGAACTTAGAATGTTAAGTAACTCACAGCTTCGTTTATAGATAGACGACAGTCACATAACACTTACCTTGCGCAGTACAACTGCTCTGTATTAATTAGCGTAAGCGCTTTCGGTTTGTACATACCTGTTGTACCTACAAATCTGTATCGATTAAGGGTAAAAACAAGTGCTGTATGTATATCGGCACTACAAGACTGCGGGTAGACATTTCGTCTGTGTATTCGTAGATGTTACACTGATGGTAAAAAATACAACATTTGTATGAATTTTCGACGCGTCTCCAATCTAAACAAAAGAACTCCAGCTTAGTGCTACAATCAAAGTGTTAAATTTGTTGTAGATTCTATGGGCACACTGATTTTTTTTTATTGTGAAAGAGTAAGAAACGGGCATACAGCCCACCTGACGTTAAATGATAACTGCAGCCCATGGACAACCACGTCCAATCTCAAATAGAACAGAAGTTATATTCAAGGTTGGACGCGGATGCGTTCCTCCTCTTGATAAGTAAGATGGTCACCTCCAATAATGTATCTGGCAACGACACCTCCCCAACCGAAACACAATACATGAAGAACATGTTGCTTTACCGCGGGTTATGAGGGTGGCGGTGGTGCCACCCCGGGCGAGCTCTAACGGCTCTACCACCTTTAAAACAAACATAGTTGGCCGCTAACCGATATATCTATTAATACTTTTTCAGTTCACTTCCCTTATGGGAAGATTTATGCATACAAAGCGTTGCAGCCAGCCCTACTAGTACATTACAACTCACCAACGACGTACATAGACGCGTGGACCTGTGCCGTGAGGAAGGACGGAGCATCAGCTGACACTTCGCAGGTGTACCGACCATTCATTGTACGTGTGGCTGACCGGATCGTCAACTTCTGTGTGTCCGTTTCGTCTAGCTGCAACAACATATATGTTGAGTATTTTGTTCAGTTATATAGTAAAAGAGTAAAACAAACTTATAGTCTACCTTTTCCAGGGGCTTAAAAAAAGAAGGAGGTCCTTAATACGATTATTTTATTATTATATTATTATTGATTATTTTATAGCATTCATCTCGCTTGGTCCTATTTCAATCTGAAGAAAAAATACCACCCTTAAAATGGGAAAAATAGGGAATAAAACCTTGTATTGGAGTTAAGATTAATTTAGAATTATGAAAATATTTAATATGGTCTGAGTGTCAACAAAAAAAAACAGTTAAAGCTCGACTTTAGATCAAAATCTTATTGGAAGGTTGTTAAAAATGTCTACAAAAGATAATGACCATTGGGCAAACTGCATGCACTAGTTACATTTTCTATATACAAGTTTAGATAGGACCTCAGGTCTGTTCGAGGTTGAGTGTAGATATCCAAAAGGTACAGCGATTACTTAACATCAGATGGCCTACATGTATATTGGAGACTTCTCTCATAAAAATACAAATTTCGTATTTCTATTATATATTCATAAAATCTTTGTTAATTAAATATAATGTGCACTGATTTTGCTCTATTAAATTAAGTCTCCATTGATGGTACCACTGAAAGTTATTTCAATGTGAAATACATAGTCAAATTGTACAAGCTAAATTTACTGCTTCTGTTAAAGTGAATATAAATGAATTTAAAAAAATGTATTTAACAGCAAGAACGTATGGGTATTGTTACATATGTCATAATTCTTAAAAAGTAATTCAAATAATATGCGTTACATTATAGAAGGCTTAAATTTATTTTAACACAAAGATAAGATCTCAATATAAGATATACTCATTTACACAAGTTCACCTTTAAATCAGGTTCAAGAAAATTAGTATTTTAAGTCGAATACCATTCCGAATCAGATACTCTTATTAAACGAAATCTTTTCAAAGGAACGTGTAAATATCTAATGAGGGATCCTGAAAATCTAATACCTATTTGTTTGAGTAATTTTGGACTGCCTTTTTACGATCTCTTATATTAGAAAAATGAATAAAGTTGTCTGTATGTAAAATTTTGATAGAAAAAATGATAGATTGCTTATTCAACAGTTCTTCATTCAAAAGGAATAGTGAATTTACTTTTTTAACTCACTATGCAAAAGGATGATGTTATAATAAATTTAATATCAGTCATCGAACATCGTAACATTCTACTATTATACTAAACCATTTACTATTAACACTCAACGATATAAACACAGAACCCTCCCCCTCTATCAAATCCCACGATATAGAACCATATTAAAAAAGAAGCAGTTTGCCTATATGTCTGCCTTTCCTTACAAAAAGATTAACAAAATACTCAATATTTACCCTCTGACACGAACCAAGATCAAACCTCTTTTTACACTACATCTACAGGAACTAAACTACGATGAAACAGAGCAATGCATACATAGTTTATTAAAACACACACACACACACACACACACACACACACATACACACACACACACACACACATACACACACACACACACACACATTTGCTCTATTTCATAAATATGCATACTATCATCATAAACATAATATTATTTAATCCATTGTTACTGTTACACTGTCGTATCCATATACGCCTTTCATAGTTTTATTTTTTATTTAAACACTGTATTCCGAGGTGGGCATAAACAGAGGCGCCACAGTTTATACTATTGCCTCTGTTTATGATTATAACATATGTATACTGTTATTGCTGTTTAATAAATCTTTTAAATCTTTTAAATCTTTTAAATCTTTTTCATTGGAAACATCAGATAAATTGTGTCAAAATCTGATGATGGAGTCAATGGGAAAATACCTCTTCTTCACAATGCAATAGTTAGGATTGATAGTCAACGCGGCATATTTTTTGCCATCCCCCGTCTACTGCCGGATATGAACCATCAGTTTTTTTCTTTTGCCGACTGCTCTTTAATGCCGCTTAGTCCAACATGTTGAGTTATAACATTACATATCTGTCGTGTCTAACTTTACTCAACTTACGTAAACGCTAATGCTAAGAGTATAATTGCCAATCTGGGCCTCATTGCCATTCTTAGTTAGCAGAGAAAATAAGCTTTTCAGTATAGGACCTATTTTACCGTTTTCTTATGTTACAAAGGCAGGAATTGAACCTTATCTGGAATTTTATTATAAAATTTCACAGACATGCCGATAAACGAATGGCTTTCTTGTGAAGCCTGCACTTAGGCAGTGCAAGCTTGTGGCCGTTTCTAGTAGAAACACAATTTGGACTATGTACATTTAAATAAGTAAGAAAGTTGTCTGCTTTTATGTACATACATGATATTTTCATAAATATATTGCGACTATATTGATATTTCATTAATATATTGAACTCCAGACATGTGTATACTAATGTTGGCGAGTTAATTCTGCCCAAGAGTGAGATGTGACCATATTGATGATACTTCAGCAAGTCTGTTGAGATTATGTCAATGGAGTAACGTGGAGTGCAGTCCAGACATATTTCAATGGTGGCGAGTGAGCGAGGTCCAGAATTGCTACATGAATAGGGTATGTTTATTGCAATAAGTGCAAGCAACTTCGCAGCTATTTTAGATTGTGATTGATCCAGAAAGTTAAGCATTTGAAGGTAGCCGGGAAATTGATGGCTGACGGATAGAGAGAAAATTTCACGAGTGTTTTTGTACTTTTCTCTCTATCTTAATCAGTTTGCAATGCCATTTATCGATAAAAATCGGGGTGTTATCGATAAATGGCAGTGGTTAAATTTTGTCGGAGAACCCAAAAGGTAATTTGGAAGCATCCCACAGTTCTTAGAGTTGATTTAGTAATGAAGCAATCGTATATTTTAAGAAATTGTTACATTACATTGTCTTTAATGAGTAATAACATTATAGCACTAAATTTAAGATATTATTTTAGCAAAAATAAAAATAACTTTTTAATCACTACAAAAATTCAATTCAAATCAATTCAATTTATTTATTTGTTGAATAAGGTTAATTACAAAAATGGTCAATAATATACAATGTAGTGAAGTCCGCTTATTCTACCCATCACGGGTGTACAAATATAGATAAATACTTATTAAAATTTTGATACAATGTCAACAGTTTTGAAAAAATTGGTTAAATAGATTTTTAGAAGACTTTTTTATATACACATTATTTGTTTATTCTATTATTGGTAATCACAAATCCAAACATACTCATAATGTTATCAGCTCGATATTAACATTTTATTATTTCTGGCAACTGTTTATCGAAAAGGTTATCAATGTGAAATTACGTAATATTTAATACTTTAAACTAATTATAGTAAAAGCTTAACCTAAACAAACTACAAGTCCGTGCCCATACGGCATGGTGCCATGAACGCTGGTCTCATTCCCACGCTAACAACAATTGCAATTATCTGTGTAGGATTTGCCCTTTTAATGTGAGAAGGTTAGCAACACACATACAACCTCAAACACGACAGAAAAGCTACGTCCAACCTCAAATTCAAATTCAAATCTGTTGGCTGACATTGACCGGGAGTAAAGGGATTCCACAAGAGCATCTATTGGATATCTTTGGTGGGGTCCGCTTGGGTGCTATGGCAGACCGACGCCAGCTGAGGTCGCGGTAGTTATCAATTCAGGGTCCCGCGATCCCTGGCACCTAATGGCTCAGCAGGAATATGGTTGTGGTTTTTGACCAGTAAAAGTCTGGCATACCCTTTTGTCATAGCCCTGGACGGAGGATCATTTGATGATTTCTACATCTAGGAAAAAAACGACGGAGATGGTCGCCTCGCTTCAAAATGTAGTCGATAATCGAAACACAAGAATTGCTTTTTTCGATTATGTTGGCTGTGGTTCCTCCCCGGTCGAAATGTTGTTCTACCTTGCAATGTTATATCTTGATGTCTGTATTTTGATTATTTTATTGTAACTAGTTGTAGCCTACTAGTTGAAATTCAATCATAATTTTAAATCTTTAAGGTTAATAAATAAAATAAACTCTTTTTTTTATTTCAATGATTAGTGTAAAGGAGCTTTTGAAAGTGAAAGCTCAGCAGTCAATTTGACAATTTAATCGATTTATTTTTTATAGGTGGGTGAACTATAGCTCGAACGGGGAGGTACCACCTCCGCCCTCATAATCCGCCGTAAGTAATACTTGTGTTTCGTTAGAAAGGTGCGGTTGGCGACTACACTGTGGCGCGAAGTGACCATCTTCTTCCTCAGGAGTGGCAACGTATATACGTTCCAGTTCAGATAGGATAAAAAGACAATCCCTATTGTGTGTCTGACTGTTTGATCACATAGCATTGTGTTTGATTTTAACAGTCGAATTTAATGTATACCATGGGGGCCGAGTGCCAAAAAGTTCAAACAATCAGTGTAACGTTTGACCGAGCCGATGACAAGAGGGTTGGTTCATATCTCGCGCAGAGAATTGCGTTCGGATTTCAACGCACAAATACGGTAATCGTTCTTGTCAACATACTGCATGGGCAGTAACACCTTTATTGTTTAGGTTAGGCTTTTATTATAATTAGTTTTAGGGGTGTCATAAAATTATCCCTTAACAGTGGGCGAGAGCTACTATAGTTAAGTCGGGGTGCAACCCCGAGTTCAGGCCGGGGCAAACAGGATCTACCTTTAGGCCTCTCATTCCTCCGCCCAGAGACTGGGACGTTCCCCAATGATGATGATGTATTGTAATTAACATATAAATTATTTAACGTATTTGCAACATATATTATGTATAAATTATAACTTTTCGCGTTATTTTTATACATAAGCTTTATAAAAAGCTCGATCTCCAGCGCCTCCGTGTGTGGAATTTAGTTTATAAGGGGTACCAATTTTTCCCTTTACGTATAAATATATAAATAATTGTTTTATTTAAATTTCAGGACCCATCTTTGCACATGAGGAGATCACCTTGTTCTCAGGAGTAGCAAAGGGGTTGTGATTGACCCCAGATGGGTCTTCTGTTCTATATAGAGTTAGTTGCATCTATCTATAGGTGACAACGACCACTTACAGACAGGGAGGTGGACAGTATGCGGTCATGCGACACACAGGCTTGCAGGCATATGTAACATGCATATAATACTAGGAATAAATATATAACAATCAACTTTTTCCGACTTTTGTTCTCTCGGTCAACGTTAGTTAAAAAGGCCCTTAAAACCTTTTAATTTTTTAAATTAATATCATCGCCTTTTATTATGTAAGGGTTACACACGATTGATGATTTTAATTGTTGATATTTGGAGTAGTTGCATGGCTCGTGGTTACGGCTAAACTGCGGTGACCGGTCAAAGCTATTGATAGGTGGTCTTCATAAATTAATCTGTCTACCCTACGTGTAGCCCGTTTTTTTAAGTTCTATATCACGACATACTAATTGAATCTTTACGCACAGAACTTTGCACTATAGCACTTAAAGCTCTATTATTGAAGTTGTGAGGGTGTTTTTGATCTGTATATTCTCTTACTAAACACTGAAAAAAACTGGTGTTCAGCCGAGATCACCCGAGGTTCATGTAGTAGTATTCTAGTTCATGTATTGAGGATGTGCTCGGCACCCGCTAACTGTTTTGGATCGTCCTTGTTGACTTTTTTTGTTTTTTTTTTTTCACGTTAAAAGAGTAGCAAACGAGCATGCAAACTACCTGATGTTAACTAGTCGCAGGGCACAGACATTCACGTACAACCACAAACACTACTGAAATCCTCTCTGAGCTCGAACGTAGATACGTTGCTACACCTGAGAACTAAGATGGCCGTCACGCATTAAAGTATAGCCAGCAACCGCACCTCTCCAACCGAAACACAAGTAATGCTTTACGGCAGGTTATGAGGGCGGCGGTGGTACCTTCCCGGTCGAACTATAGTTCTCCCGCCTTTATAACTGCGCTGATATGTCATTTAATATAAGGAATTGTGACTTCAGATGAACGTTGATAGGTTGTAACTATCTTGTGAGGCGTAAACTGTACATTATTTTATGTTATAAAATATATTGCTGTCTTATCCGTTACACTTTTAAAATACGGGAAATGTACAGTGTTGTTCAGCTATGCTTTCCGTTTTCAGTTTACGTTCAATCCGTTTACTTATAGGTATCCATTACAGCGCATGACCATTCTGAGGTGTTCCAATTCGCAAGGTCGGTTCACGAAAGATGGCACCTGGTATCTGTAGTTGGTATCTGGTATCTGTTGCCAGATGTCTAGGATGATGGCGTGATGAGCCGTAGAGTGTGAGTCGATTTCCGATATGCTACATGACCAATGTAGCAACTGCACTGGTTTCTAATGCGACTTCCATGAAAACGTAGGGTCCACATTACATCGCACCATCAACCTAGACCTGGCATAGGTGGCTACATCTCTTATGAACCGGGCATTAATGAGAACTAGCAACGGCGGCATGATATGCTTGCGACTGAAATGTATTGTGACCGTTTTACAGACATTAACATCCATGTACCACGTATCTGGCCACACAGCCTTTCGTCAGCCGTATGGCGGAAGGTACTCTAACTGATTATTCCTGACGATATACACACAACATGGGAAGTAAAACAGGTGATACAATTACGTTGAAATCGGTTTTTTTATAGAAATTATATGACAAAATATATTATTATCAGTTTGTTTGTGTGGGATAGCATAAACGTAACACTATGAACACAAGTTTATTAAAGAATCACGTTATGTAATGTTCACAAAAACTAAATATTATTATTTTCGTTGTGTTATCGATATTATCGTGTAGTATTTAATGTAGGACGAGCTTCTCAATACACATTGTCTTGTGTTTACTTCCTTACGACGGTCCTAGGAGCAGGTATGTGGTTATTACTATTTTTAACCGATTTGCCCAAAAAATTATGGTTATATTATATATTATAGCAATATATTCTTTAGCAAATTATTTCATTAGCAAGAAAATGCTGCCAAGATTCTTACCACTATGTCACAAACAGGAGTTTTTAATGGGATATTTAGTTTGTAACTTTTTATTTATTTTCATTTATTTATCTTTAACTTAAGTTTGAATAAATAAAACATTATACAATCGATTTCTAAGAAGGCGGTGGTTCTTAGTTCTCAATTATTTATTAACTGATTTAGATTTATCTTTAATAGGATATATTTACCGTTCGGTTCCATTTTTTTTTATTGCGAAATAGTAAGAAACGGGCACGCAAGCCACCTGGTGTTAAGTGGTCACTACAGCCCATGGACAACCACGTCCAATTTCAAATAGAACAGAAGTTCTATTTAAGGATGGACGCGGATGCGTTCCTACT
>DWON01008094.1:0-12383 GCA_018251015.1 Phocides pigmalion okeechobee
CTCAAATCAAACACGGAGATTTCAATTATCAAATAAAATAAAAACTTGAGTTTTCAAACTTGTCACGTTATTGAAGTGATATGTCTATGAAATTATGCAAAAACGATGACCTTTTGTTTTGCATGTATGCAAATAAAATGTATTCTAAACAGCAGAAATGTTGCGAATTGTTTATGTATCAATTTGTATTGCATTGTATGGTATATTTAATTATTTGGAGAGACTATTACACTACTATTCATTCTATTTAGACTCTCTATTATAATATTAGCAGTTATTGAATAATAATAATTGTGTAGGTATTGGTAACTTGAAAGCTTTTGTAAAATGGCTGGAGAGATGCCACCTTGAGCTTAAAGCAGCTCTAATCTCTTGGTTGAAAACATTGGTTATTGGTACCCTAACAAGCGTAGCAAGCATCTCAGACCTCAAGAAAAGCAGCGCATCTGAGCACGACATCAGGCAGAACTTCAGTCTCTTTAGATGTTTCCATGCTTGTTTGGTACTTTACAACATAAAAAAAAATACAATCTTTTAGCATAAGCCATTTAAGTAACACAGTGGAGTATGTTCCAGGCCTCTTAAGGCCTGGTAAGAGGTCTATGCCCCAATTTGGACTTATGAAGATTTGTAACAATGTTGTACCTCCTTGGTTCGCATGATTAAATATACATTTTTTTATATTATCAATATAGTTAAAGTTACTGAATTAATTATTTATTTATACATATAATGTTAATAAATGTAAGTGTATAGTTATTTAATTTTTTATAATTCCAGAGATGGCAACACTGTACAAGTGTCAGATAATACAGTGTTTCTCATTCAGCGGTTGTTGGTAAAGGACCCAAAACATAGATTATTGGCAGAACAGGTAATAAATACATTTAAGGCACATAGACATAATTTATATTATTCTAGATGGTAGAACGACAATTCGAACGGGGTGATACCACTGTCGTCCTCATAATCCGCTCTAAAGCAGTACTTGTGTTGCTCTTAGTGAAGTGCAGTGCAAGAGTAGATACGTTGCTAATAGTGAGGACAGATGGTCTTTCACTTGTGAGCTTAGCGGCAACCGTACCTCTCCAACCGCACCTCTTCAACCACACCTCTACAATCGCACCTCTCCAACCGCATCTCTTCAACCATACCTCTCCAGACGCACCACTAACCGAAACACAAGAACTGCTTTACAGCGGGTTGAGAGGGCGGCGATGGTACCTGCCCGGTCGAACTTCCGCCACCTTGCACATTGTATAGTGTTAAAAGCATAGACTAAATGACAACACAATCACAGCATTCTCACAACTGTTCATCATTGCTGTGATTTATAAAACTTACAACCAATTACATAAAAAAAAATTTCAGGTTCTGGACCAGCTCTCAACCATAATAGCGGGTTACGTGGTCATCCCCAATCCACCCGAAGACCTACAAGTGGTCCCTGACATCCCCTTAGACGAGGAGGTTAAGGAAAAGCCTGCCAACCAGTCCTCGACCGAGGTTGATACTAAACCTTTTATGGCTATACCTGACAGCGGAGGGGAGAAAACTCCTTCTAATGTAAGTTTTTTAATGTTCCTGGTTAAAATGTTGCTTTTACTGCCCTTCCAGGTGGTAATTTCTTTCAAATGATCTATATATTTAATACTTTAATAAGTTTCAAATACTTAATATGTATTCTAGACAAATCTAACTATTACCTTAAAACTGCTTATAAAATTAAAATCCGAATCTTAACAATCTTAAGAGAGTCCCTGCCTACGTGGCATGGGTTTAATAACGCTAGTCGCATTATCGCGCTGAACAGCGATCGCAATTTTCTGCGCGAGATATGAACCGGCTCTTTTGTCACCGGAAACGTTGGACAAATGTGGGACTAATTGCTGAAAAAAAAATTTCAAACTCAAAAGTCCAAGGGCCAAAGGTTTCAAAGTCAAGCGGAAGAAACACGTAATTACTGCTAAGATGAACATATTAGCTTAGCATATTTTTTCCAATACAAAATTCCTATTATTTTTCTATCCTCAGCCGTATTTTACAAACAGGACAAAAGGGGTGACAAACGGAAATATCCCTTTTTAAATAAAAGGAATTTTCCAAAGCTCTTAATATATTTCCTAATATTGCTTTATTAACTTTCTCCAAGAGTTGACTGGTAGACTATGCCATTAGGTGTTAAGGTCAACTTTTAACGTCTATTTTTTTTTAAGTTTTGCTATAAATACATAAATAAACAAACAATAAGTGAATATTTTTGGTACCAACTAAAACTACAAATATAAATGAATCCAATTTTTTTTTAATTGAATGAAATAAGAATATATTGTAGGATTTTAAAAACTGCATGAATAATATGAAGTTTAATAACTAAGTCCATTATTATTAATTTCGTATTTCCAGGATGAATTAGGAGTGTTTTGTGTACCACTACCCGATTTCCTCGCACTGAATTTCCCAACACAGAACAGAATGCAAAACGGCCTCATTCTTCATCCAACAAATACAATCGACCCATCTTCAATATCAACACCAAATCAGCAAAATCAGCGGCAGATCACTGTTCAGAGGATCGGCAGGGACGCGAGACCACTCCTGCCCTGCGAAATAGCGAGATACCAGCACATGTTTACCAACCGAACGGACAGTAGACGGACAGATGTCCATAACGTTGTCCCTGAGACCAGACATGAACGTCCAGAGAACTCCAGGCTGAGAAGCCTAGCGCAAAGGATTCCACGGTTAAATACTGTAGGAAACAGTACAACGGACTTTAGGGTTATGCCTTGGTCGGAGCAGTCAAGGCTGCAAGATAGACCCTGGGGCCAGGATTATGTCGTTAGGCTGCCTGTTTTGGACATTAGTAGAATGGCAGGTAATAGGATAATGAATCCTGCTCCAGTCCACTCGGTCAACCCGGAGGCAGTTATGAATAACCCCCGACCACCAGTAGACAACTCCGATCTCGAATACAACTAGTTACAGACAAAGGGTTACGAACATTTTTCTTCGTAGGATGGCATGATGCAATCATGGCTTTTTCTTGAGTCAATGGCGCGTAATGACATATAGAATAATACAGAACGACCGTTCACCGGGGGAAGTACCACCGCCGGCCTTATAATCCGCCGTAAAGCAATTATATTTTGGTTGGAGACGTGTGGTTGCCGGCTCCACTTGTCGTCCAAAATGTTTGTAGCCCTTTTATATAAATATTCATTCCCATTTCTTCGTTGTACAAATCTTTTATGTAAATACTAACGATGCTCAAACAATTTTCAAATTGTCTTACATACATGTGAAGTATATTAAATTTGTATTGACTTTTAGTTTAATAAAAGTGCTTAGTTGGAAAATGTTGGACATTTCAAAGTAAAACTAAATGAAATTTATATAAGTTTACTTCAAAATACACTTTGTGACCGCTTTGAATTATGTCCTTAAAACTGGCTTAATGTCTGATACTAAATAAATAGTCGCTATTTATTTAAATGCCCTACACAGCCATAGCCATCTGCAGTGACCAGTTTGTCAGTACGAACAGTTCAATGTGTTGGTAAAACCAGTGTTTTACCAACACATTGAACTGTTTCGACCGGGGAAGTACCCAACATCACTCCCACTTCTAGATTGAAGCCAAAAAACGGGTCTGTCTCATACTAGGTTTATGATAAAACAAATCTATTAATATATAAAAGTATATACCGACCAGGGAGATAACAACTCCGCAATAATCCGCCGTAAAGCAATTCGTCCTTCGGTTGGTAAGGTGCGGTTGCCGGCCAAATTTCTAAGCGAGACGACCATTTCATGCCTTAGTAGCATCGCATCTACGTACAAACTCAGATAGAACTTTAGTCCTTTTTGAGACTATGTGGATGTCCATAAGCTACAGCGACTAGTTAACATCAGATGGTCTGCATGCTCATTCACTACTGTCCTCATAAAACAACAGGAAGGTGACTGGACTGACCCAGAGATCAACGGTTGGAACTGCTGAGTCTAGAATCTTGAAAATTGCAGATAGGTCCTTATGTAGCGTAAGCACTAAGAAATAAATTTTAGAAATGCCACCCCTGAAGGGATAAAGCAGGGATTGAAGGATTGTATAAAATTTCGTAATATCGGCTTCTGGGTAAGGAACACCGCGTGCAAAAGTTTGTAAAAATTTGTAAATTTTTTTGGAAATCTCACCATTGAAGGCATAAAAAAGGGGTTGAGGGATAAATGGAATTTTATATCGGCTTCTGGGCAAGCAAAGCCGTGTGCAAAAGTTAGTAAATATGTAAAACAATTCAACAATTGGGGTTTTTTAAGCGGGACACAGCTTATAAAAATGTAATTGACTGTCTTAATAAACATTTTTATTAATGCAATTATACTTAGTATGTACTTATTTTTTATTCATATAAACATTGAATGAACTTGTATAGTTTGATTTAAGTCAAATATCATTATACTTTGTAATTATGTTTTGTATGTAATTTACATGGTAAATGTATATAAATTGTGTAAATGTATTTATAGAAAATTTACAGAAAAAAAATTCAATTAATGGGAATTGATACACAAGCTACTATGGAAATAGTTTTGATCTCCGTCATAATAAAAATATTTTTTGTACATCGTCCATTTGCGACGGTAGTATGACATTATGTTAAATAGCGGGTACTCACGATTAATGATTTTTTATTTTCAATTGGCGATATTTCGAACCATTGACCATATTGACCACGAGCCATGCAATTGTATGGATCCCGTGATAAAAAAGTTTAAAAGTTAGTATGACATTTCGAGATATACCATTTTTTCAATTTTTTTCAATGTGATTATTTCGTGTAGTTGTTTGAAATTATAATAACTCATTATTCGCCCTCGTAATCCGCCGTAAAGCATTACTTGTGTTTCGGTTGGAGAAGTGCGGTGGCTACACTTTGAAGCGAGGAGACCATCTTAGTCCTCGGGAGTAGCAACGTATCTACGCTCGAGCTCAGATAGGATGTCGGTTGTGTTTGTGGTTGTACGTGGTAGTGGGCTGCGACTACTTAACATCAGGTGGTTTGCAGGCTCGTTTGCAACACTTCACAAATAAAACAACGTATTACGTCATCTTCATCTGTGTTATAATTAGAATATATGAAAGTTTAAAAATTATCTTCTGTAAAATCGAGGTTTTTAAGTCAATACTGTCGTCGCAATGGACGATATTAAAATACCCATAGTTGGTATACTTGCTTTATGTTATGACGAATTAAAGAAATAAACTTCTAATCCAATATATGTGTAATAATAATATTTTTTATAACAGTAAGCGAATATTGCTTCGTAAAAATAACAAAGTTTTTAACTATATATATGGCAACCCTATTTAAAATAAATCTTTGACACTTGCGCCTTATTCAATTCAAATTCACATATATTATTTCATTGTAAGGTATTTACATACACTTAATGAATTATAAAGAAGACCGATCATATTCTTGACCATAATTTAACACAAGCTGTAGTTGACTGATGTGATATCAAACATGTTTGGGATTAGAAGTCTATTTTGTCGATGTGTCTGTCTTTTTTGCAATACGATTAAATTTAAAGAAATAACACTTCCCTTGTAATGACTTAGTTTAAGTGTATATTAAAGTCGTGGTTATATTTTTGTATTAGGTGGTATTGTCGGGTATACAAATTATTTTACAATAAATGTTTCATGTTATGTATGTGTACTATTAATTATTATTTTTAAGAGGAATCAAAGATTTAAATCGTTATATCGCTTGTCCGGAAGAATACAGTATCATGTCAACATTTGGCACTAACTGAATTAATGATACAGTTCGACTAAAAGTACGTTAAAAACTTTAATCGCTTCCTGAAAAAGTACGTTTTTAGAGTTAATACAGTATTCTTGCGGACAAGGACAAGTTTTTGTTTTTATTATGAAAGAGTAAGAAACGGGCATGCAGGCCACCTGATGTTAAGTGGACAACTAAGTCTGATCTCAAATAGAATAGAAGTTCTATTTAAGGATGGACGCGGATGCGTTCCCACTCTTGTGACTAAGATGGTCGCCTCCAATAATGTGTATCCGGCAACCATACCCACAATAAACATACACACATAAATACATAATATGTATGAAGGTACAAAAATGTAAAAGTTACGCTAAAATAAATGAATTAAATAAAAGAAAAGAATGAATAGCCTTAGGGATGGTAGAGGGGTAGAAGTGCAAAGGGTCCAACTTCTATCCTTCTACCAGTTTATGGGATTATAAAGGAAAGGAAAGAGAAGAGATAATAGAAAGAGATAAGATAGTAGAAAAGAAGAGATATAACTTTGACGTTAATGATATTATCAACATATGTGGGATAAAAAGAAGGACTTAAAAGTAATCGAAAAATAAAGTGAAGTAAATGAATTTATGATATTTATTATTTATAATATTAAACATGTTTAAAACAGATTAATTTTTGGCCTATTTAATAATAATCATAAAGAATATAAACATATTTTGTTATTTGATAGGTGGCAGAACGATAGTTCGATCGGGGAGGTACCAGCCTCGCTCCTATAATCCGCCGTGAGGCATCTCTTGTGTTTTAGTTGGAGACGTGGCTCCCGGTTACACTTAACAAGGCGACCATCTTAGTCCTTAGGAGCAGTAAATGTATCTACGCTTGGAACTTCAGATGGGATTTCAGTCTTATCTAAGGTTGCATATACGTCTATGGGTTGCAGAGACTAATTAATACTTAGACTGCGGCGCTCAAGTTACTAGTGAGCGATGCGAACGGCGGTAAAAGACTAGAGATGTTTTTTCTAGACTGAAGATGCCCCAAAAATTCACATGTGTTTTGGCAGCATCCATGTGATACGAATACACAGCCCTTGTGTAAAATATATTATATATTTCGGATTAAAAATAAATAATGTGTAATAATAAATTAGCAAAGAAAACTAAAAAATACGTTTTTAAAAAAAGTTGTATAACTTTTTCTTGATTATAATTTAGCGAATTTAACGTCATTATCAGTTATACAAAAATGAAGATCCTAATTCGTTTGTATTTTTTAATATAAAAAATGACGTGAATCAAATCCATTGCATGGCAGTATACTTACCATAGCGATAACCTAAAGTCAAATTCAAGTAATTCCATTCCATTCCAAATCCATTTATTCAAATTTGATTTTTATAAAACTCTTTTTAATGCCGTTAAAATTAACCATCGCTTTGAAAAATCCCCCGCTGCAGAGAATTGGCAAAATAAACTCTATACGTGTGTTTATGCATCTTTTCAAATTAACCCAAAATGTAGATAACAATTTGAAAGAAATTGTTACATAAGTGTAGTGGTTAAGATTTCATCCACTCGCACGGGGAGTCCCAGCTTCGTATTCTGGGAAAGTCCCTGGTTTTTAGAAGCTATGAGCGTTAGAAACAGTTTTGCCTGCGCCTTCGCTCAAGCAAAAGACTATATTACAAAAATTCCACACAAGTTTAAGTTTTAGGCTGCGTCTCGCTCTCCATCAGGTATTATAGTAACCAAACGCGAGCGTATTAGTATATTAAAAAAAAGTTCTAATTATGTTTCTTAGTGATTATTTAGCCAATGAAATGACTAAATTACACCTAGGTTTATTTCCAAGGTCTAATCTATGTCTATGTTAAAATTCAACAAAACCAGTTCAGTTGTTTTAACGTGTAAATCAAACATACAAACATGTATTTTTTTGTATTTATAATATTAGTAGGTTTATCACTTGATTTAACCGTGAAAGAATAAATCTGATATTGGTTCATGTGGTAAGACGGCCCAATCTTCTCAATATGAGTAGACCAAAATCTCATTTTGAGTAGACCTGAATCAATCATGGAGCAGAAACAGATGGGAAAAATTCAGTGCAATATATTTTGCTATATCTTAGACATGATCGATTTAAATCTTCGATTTCTAGATGGTATTTAGTACTTCTAGAATGTTCTAGGTATTGTTTATATAACGGTTGGAGGATTACTTAAAAATGTCGTCCGTTTCATTGTTATTTAAGATGGTTAATTATTGTCCCTGTAAGAATATTTCTATACTGAAGTTGGTGGCTTAAATTTCTTAGTTATCGGAATGACCATTTGTTATTTTTCCACTTAACAATCACAACAGTTAAGTTGTTATGTTGTTTTAGGAGTCGTGAAAGATTCTGGGTATTATACGATACGATCTCATTCGCTTTATGGTATGTAATAGCATTTTTTTTTTTAATTTTAAACAAGAATACACAAAATCTTTTTCTAGGGCATAAGTAGGAGACGCCGATGTAGGACACTGGCATTATTCACGCCTCCTTAGGGAAGGGAATGCGAAATAGAAGGGAATAGAATAAAATCCCTTTTCAAAATTCATAACCTTTACGAGAATAAACCAAGTAGCATAAAAATTTTAGAAATTAGGATCTGTATTGATATATGATGAATGTCAATTGATAAATGAAAATCTAACCTAACGTCGTTTCTCCCTATTTCCAATATGTAATCCCGTCTGGACGTAGGATTGACAGTAGTCTTGCACCAATTGGTCTACGGTGAATTTTGCCATCTTCAACTAGAACTAACTTGATAATAATTTGGTACAAGAATTATTACAATTAAGAGTAATTACAATCAGTGTAGAAGTATTCTTAAATAGGACGTATTAATGAGACTTCATTTGTTAATTAAAAGTCGAATATTAAAACCAATGTGAATTTTGTATATATTGCATATAATATAATAGTTAATAAATAACTAAACGCACAGTGCCCTGCGCTTTGTCTATACTTGATCTACAAAAATAAGCAACGTCAGAAATGGTCGAAAATTGGATGGGTGACCACTGGTAGCTCATGTGCGCTTCCAAGTTAAGCTGTTGATCGTTTCTATCATTGATCGATGAGCCGTTAAATCTTGTCTGAGGCCCTACAGGCGGTTTTAGAATAACTGAATACTCTTAGCTACTAATAAGATCTTTCTCCACTGATGCACATTGGATGAGCATGGTGGAGAATGTACTGGACCTTTTCCAGTTGTAGCAATTTCCACTAATTGTCATTGGAGCAGCATGGTGGAGTATGCTCCGGACATTTTTCAGTTGGAGAAAACTACCACCAATTCCCATTGATGAACCCTAGTGGAGAATGCTCTAGATTTCCCCAGTTGTAGAAAACATCTACTAATCCGCCTTCGGCAATCCTCCGATTGACGTAAACTCCCACCTTTCCGCCTTGGGCAATCCTTCACTTGACGTAAACTCCCACCATTCCGCCTTGGGCAATACTCCACGTGACGTAAACTCCCACTAATCTGCCTTGGAGCAGCATGGTGGATGCCTCAGACTTTCAATGGTGGAAAAAGACCTCATCTCCTTTCTTGGTAGCAGGCAATATGGAATTGCAATTTTTAGTATTTAATATAACAAAGTTATATTATGACCAATTTTAGTGGAGATATAGATATTTTTATAGAAATGATTTTGTGTTCGACTTTTAGTTGCTGTAGGCGTCGTAAGTAGAACAATTTTGTTATCTGTTACTTTATGCATGCTATAACGCGGTATGTACACTAATAAAGATGTATTATAAAAATATTATTTTCTTTTACTCGTTTCCCTTCCTTAGAATAATAAAGACCTAATAAAAAAATCAAGTTCATGTGAAATGTGTAATGACTCGTATTTCGTAAAAACATTTTTCGAGGTTAATTTTGGAATTTAAAACTATGTATATATATGGAAATGTGCTCTAATTAAAAAAAACGAACTTATAACATATTTATTCAATTAAATTCTTTACACAGCTATTTATAGATGTCAATAAAATACCACTCATTCGTAAGGTTTTTCAATTTTGAGCAGACTGCGAAAGAAATTCTAAAACACATCTTTTCCGTCTTTGCCCAAATGTTATTTACAAATAATAAATTAATGAAGCAATTTGATATGGAATCATTTCGAAACTCTGTAAATATATTTTCCACATGCATCCTTAGAAGACTTTACAACCAGCAAGCAAGATACATCCTAAGTTGTATAGTATAAATCGGATCTGTAAGTAGTATAAACTATACCATTAAACGATACGATATGAACCCGTGATTATCCTATTAGTATGAATTAAATTTATTAGCTTAGGAGGCCCACCTTCAGAGGTGAGTGTGGGATTCAAACACTAAACAACTAAAGCAAGTGAAGTGTTACACAATTACGAAAAACAAAACAAAAGACTTGCTTTAACAATGAAGTAAATATCACGAAGAAAGGTGTGTAAAGTTCACCAATCCGCATTTGGCCAGTTTGGTGCACTTACGCCATCTAAAGGTGGGAGAAATAGTTCGACCGGGGAGGTTACCAACGCCGCCCTCATAATCCACCGTAATGCATCAATTGTTTTTCGGTTGGAGAAGTGCGGTTGCTGATTACACTTTGAAGCGAAACGACCATCTTAGCCCTCAGGAGTAGCAACGTGTCTACCTTCGAGCTCAGATGGGATTCGGCCTTGATTGTGGTTGTATGTCTATGAGCTGCGAATTCTTAACATGAGGTGGTTTGCATGCTCGTTTGCTACTCTTCTCACATAAAAAAATCTCATTATGAGAGTAATAGTTTGGTGATGATAGCAATGGGTTTAAGTTGATAGTAATTGGTTGAAAATGTGATAGAAGGTGCAGTCCACATTAACTTTGGAAATTAAGGAAATAACAAAATAAAAACAACTCAATTAATATAATATTCATGTGTCCGTGATGGAATGTTTATACATTTATAATCATTGTCATAATCATAACCTTAACTTATTACAATAATTATTTAATTTATTTAAATGTATAAAAAATATTGTAATCCATTTAATGGTTGTGGTTTTAATTCAAAATTAAAATATATATTTTTTCCTATATATAAACCTAAAA
This sequence comes from Phocides pigmalion okeechobee, assembly GCA_018251015.1. NCBI lineage: Eukaryota > Metazoa > Arthropoda > Insecta > Lepidoptera > Hesperiidae > Phocides > Phocides pigmalion. The sequence goes on from DWON01008094.1 coordinate 10,942, forward strand.
CAATGACACTTTTTAAAATGGGCATATTTTATTCAAACAAAATATATTTTATATAATACGATACAAAATCCTATGTACAGTTAATAAACAGAGTATATCTAGATTACATAAGGCTATACACAGCGTTGTAAGTAAACAAAATAACTCCTTTTCAGCTTAAAGATAAAACAAAGACAATATGTGCAAACTGCAATGTTCCTTGTCTATGGATTCGACTTTCAACGTACTTATTTCATCGATTAGTGATTTCTAATTAGCGTTGCCTACCGATAGTTGAAAACTAGGCTTTACTTGTCAGTGAAAATTATATAGTATCGATCATTTTTTTATGTTGTAAAAGTAGCGAAAAAGTCCGCTGGCCGCTGGATGTTAAATGCATTATGTTATATAACGGGTACTCACGATGAACGATTTTTGATTTTTAATTGCCGATATTTCGAACCAATTGCATGGCTCGTGGTCACGGCGAAACAGTTTCGCCAACAGCATGGATTCCGCGATAATATCAGTTTAAAAAGCATTTTAAATGGCCTCTGCAGCCCAGTAGCAAACGAGTAAGGATCGGATGTTCAGTAGTATCTGCACTTCATGGAAATAAAGGACATGAACTCAAGTAAAGTCCTGATTGAAGTTGTCCATAGATGTGTTGCTACTCCCAAGGACCAACGGTCACCTCCTTGTAATTGTAGCCGGCGATTGCATGTCTTCAGCCGAAACACAAGAGCTGCTTTCCGGCGGATTATGAGGGGGGCGGCGGTACCTACCCTGTCAAACTTGTCCTACCACCTTAAACTTGATTTTATAGAAAGGTTACAATATATCCGTATCGATATTGTGACTAGTTTTCCAAGTCACAAGTTTTGACAATGTATCTCGATAACAATTGGCAATACTATCTCTAATTCTTAGTACGTTTACGCCCAGAGGTTTAGTTGAATGTTTAAACACGGAAACCCAGGCTCGTGCAGTTTGTAAATGATGGACAATTAAGCAGTAGTTATTATGGTCGCGGTAGGAAATTGGATGGATGACCTTTAGTAGCTAAATTTCTCGCTTTCTCGCCAGAGGGTAGTAGTAAGTAGGTCCTGATTGTTATCGACTGATGTCGATAGTTGTTGAGCTAAGTCGACAAAGTGTCTATGGGTAATTTGAAACCATGGTTTACATCCATACATCACTATCAATAACTAAGGCGCGCATATTATATTTGATCGAGTTGATCGCGCCTCCCGAAAGTCAGTGTTAAGCTAAGTTGAAGAAGCTCCTATGGGTGATTGAAACCATCCGACAGATTTCTTGGTCTTTAAAACAAAAGGGCCACAACGCGAATAGACCTAATTTTACAGGGGAGCCATTTAAACTTTCAATCAGTTCTTGTATAATTGCTCTGTAATTTTAAAACTGATAAAAAGGTGTTATACACTGTTAGAAAGATATTTTTA
>DWON01008095.1:0-12383 GCA_018251015.1 Phocides pigmalion okeechobee
CACGGAGATTTCAATTATCAAATAAAATAAAAACTTGAGTTTTCAAATTTGTCACGTTATTGAAGCAAAGAAGCGATATGTTCGATCTCAGGAAGGACTTTAAAGTTACTTGGTATTTACGGCAAATATTTAAAAGTAGGGATCACTTATCATCAGTTAGACTGTATGTTCTTCTTCTATCTTCGTCAGTTTATTAACACATAATTTTGGAATTTGACGGAATTTTACACAAGAAACAAGTTTACAAAAAAATTGACAGGCTACCTCTTTACCTTAATATACATATTTGTTTTTCTTGCATAAAAATAAATTTGCAAATAAGAACGCACGTGAGAGGAACTTAAATACATTTTCTTTTACCAAACAAACTATTCGTCTCAGACTCCAGATTCCATTGGAATACATATCTACAAGAGAGTCTTAAGTGAAGCGGATATTACATATCATGTTATAAAACATCGATCGTTAAGATGGAGCGAAATAAATAAAACAACATGGTGTTTTTACTTCTAATGAGGCGTATTTGCGCGTCAAGTACGCGCTGAAACAGGATCTCGTTACGTACAACATGCGAGTTGCAAGCCACAGCCTGTTACGCTGATCACATACGGGCGACATTACAGTCGCCGTAAAATCGCGCTTTTTCGTCGTCCACCTCAAGCGGTCTCTGCTGCGTTAATTTTGACCAATTCCTAACGTAATAAATGGAAAGTTTTACAAATAAACCTTATTTGGTTTGACTCTCACCACTATCATACGTTGTAGCTTAGTTACTTATCTAGTTTATAATAATTACTCATCGTAATATTGTTAAACTGTGGAGGTTACTCTAAATTCCACATTGACTTTCTGCCTTATCATACTAAATCTATGTTTCCCCTACTGAATTTATTGTCTCTCAGTGTAATAATACAATTAAACCATACAGTGTACGAAATAACGTTCAGATTCATTAAATGATTTCTGCTTATGTATACTACAATTATTAATGGTTGAGTAAGTAAATAAAACAAGAATTTGCTGTTGAACCATGGAGTAATTAACATATATTCTACTACATTCCAAGTCGATATGAGAAAATTTCTGTCATAAAAACAAAAACTATGTAAAAAGAGCGATTACTTATGTGGCGTGTTAGTAAGTATGATATCTCTCAAGTCAAAACTTACTTGATAGAAACAAAAAATATGTAAAAAGAGAGGTTACTTATGAGACATATTAATAAGTGTGTTTTGTCTCAAGTCGTGGTTATAAAGACGTGCGAGTGGGATCAGCCTTACTGAAGAAGAATCCAGGCAGATAATCTGCAGCGGGCCGCATCGCGTGGAATGCAACAATCGGTACAGGTGCGCGCACACCTGCCGCCTCCGTCCAGCGCACTTGACAATTCGGGATCGCTGCCACGCTCTGTAAATATCGATTAAAGTTGTAATAGCTCATTTATACCCTAGAGCGTTTTGTTAACGCAATGAGCGCTCTACCCTACGTTAGTATTGATCGTATATTATTATGATGTTTTAATACACATGCCAAATAAAATATAATGTTTCTTTTTCCTTTGTGATCTCTACATTTTTTATGAAAGAAGAGTAGCAAACGAGCATGCAAATCAGCTGATGTTAAGTAGTCACAGCCCATAGACAACCACGTGTAACCACAAACACGACCGAAATTCGATCTTAGCTCGAACGTAGATACGTTGCTACTCCTGAGGACTAAGATGGTCGCCTCGATTATATTAATTGTATCGGAGAATAAGAAAAAAGTTATATTTTAATATAATAACTAAAACATTAAAAAACAAACTCTATTAAATATAAATTTCATTTATAGATTGGAAATTAATTCGGAAAATAGGTTCCAGATATAATTTACGTTAAGTATACATAGTAACATACTATATCGGAAGCAAACGTGAAGAGATTCGCAAATATAAGAATTGGGTTATAGCGGAATATCTAATTTATGTACCACATTTACATAATATATCGCGCCGGGAATAAAAACAAGGGACGGAAACCAAAGTACAGATGTAAATTGTCTTAAAATTCGAAGAACTATGTGTAGAAGTCATTGCTATGGCATTTATAGATTTTATACATATAATTTATTTTATTTATTTTTTTATTTCAGGCTACAAAGGCCCATAAAAACAATACATAAATTTAAATAAACAATACAGTAAATTAATACATAAAAAGAAAAAAAATAATAATACTATACAAAATAGAAATATAAAAATTACAATACTATACGTATACAATATTTTAAACTTATATTTATGTAACACGAATATAAGCTCAATCAGTACGATAAAACGAATATTAAGGAGTATTTGTAATATCTCACTAATATTGGGGAATAGTTGATGACAAAACATAGAAAAACTGAATATAATCGAACGGAAACCAAAACAATCTTGTCAATAAAATACACAATTATTTTCTTACCAGAATTTTTTAAACATTACTAAGTGCTAGAACTATTGTTCGACCATAGAACTAGTGTTTCGGTTGAAGTGGTACGGTTGCCGGCTACACTTTGAAGCAAGGCGACCTCCTTAGTCCTCAGGAGTAGTAACGTATTTACGTTCGAGCTCAAATAGGATTTCAGTAGTGCTTGTGGTTGTACGTGCATGTATGGGACTTATATCAATATATACTTAATATCAAGTGGTTTTCAAGCTCGTTTGCTACTCTCCTCAAATATAAAAAAATGCTTATTTGCTACTCATGTCACATAAAAACATCTGTTCATAGGTTTATTCACTTGTTTAGAAAGCTAAGATATAATTTTTATAGGCCGAGTACGTAAATATCGGTACAAGATACGAGATAAATTATAAACAAGGATCAATTCTCAAAGCAAACGCGAATACACCAATAATGATATAACGGTCAGCGAAGGCGCCGTAGGCAGGCACTTTGGTGCAAGTGATCTTTGCACACAAATCAAAGCTCATAAAATTGGAAAACGGATGCGAAATGATTATGAATCCGAATTTGATACAATACGAGCTTCGCCGCGCGACTCCGACTGCGTAGTGAGTAGGCTTGCCACCCATACCATATTTTATAGTATTGCACTATATCTTAGGCAATATTATTATATTTTTTAGAAAAAAATCCCAACATTTTTATCATTTATTTAATTATCGCATTTTTTGTACTAACTATATTTGACTTGTATTGAAGCATAGGGAATTGTACGAAACAGGAAATAAATCACGTAATATTTTAATGAAATTGCCACTAATGCTATATGTTTCAATACGAAAAACTATTTAAAAATAAATGTACCAATTCTCATATGTACATATTATCCTCGTATAGATTGTTACCTTTTACATAATAATCGGCGATCAAGATATCTTTAATATATGAAGCCTATGTCCAGTATTGGACTCTTAAAATGATGATGTATGGATAGTAAAGTTAAATATCATCGTTGCCAAAAGAAATTCTGTTTTTTAGATTTTCTCTATTACGTAACTTACTTAACAAGATTATTAAAGAACCAGCACGTAGTTTTAAGCTATGTTTTCATATGTACGTTGAATTATAGCTAATTAATAAAATGTGCTTTGCGTAAATTACCTACATAAATATTCCAAGGGGAACTTGTTATTTCAATTTCTCTATACTTTTTGCACATAGCAGATATTTGACTAATAACAATATAATTAACTTAGAAAACTGTAGTTGCTGAGAAATCACAGATAGACATTTCAATTTTATTTACCTATAGATATAGAAATACACAGATGACCGACTGTTAGTGCGTGGGCGTGCAAACTCAGACGACCCATATTTGCAGAGTTGACCCGACCACGTCCGTTCGGTCATTCAATATCGCCGACACGTACTAAAGCGACAATACTGATTTATGAACGCAATTACATAGTTCTAATGTACAGAGGTGTCATAGTCTCAGTACTATAGAAGTTATTTTATGAAGGACTAAAAAACGAACGATAATACTAATCTGAATGAACCATGAACATTATAATGTTGCAGATGTTATCGAAATATGCCTTTTATTTTATTATGTTTAGAGCTACAATTGTCCCATGATGCAATAACGTCTTTTATCTCTCCTAGATTGATTATCTATTGCAATTCATTTCAATTTTGAATTATTCAATACAAACGGTTATTGTTGAAATGGATGTGATTGTGAAAACTTTCAAAAGGCATGATTAGACTATCAATTTATAAATACGAACAAATAAATCTGAACCTCTCCAATTTGATGTCGAAATCAGCGTTTTTCTAAACTCAAATGGTTATTTGCACGGTATAAATAATAAAAAAACACTTTATGAACTTTTGTCTGACTGCTTGTTTGTACAATCTAATATTAGAAAACTACTGATTTCTAAGTATCGGTCCACTGCTGGCTGATTTTTCACACACATTTTAAGTATTTTACAGGGTACTTAAAATTAACAATGACTACAAATTCCGCCTGGAAACCTTGCATGAAAACGGAATCTCGTGAAAAGTACAATAACTTTACGTTTGAAAAATCATTGCGAAATATAGAGAATTGTTATTAAGGGGGTTTTCTTGCCTGAGTGGTCGGTATCGTTGTGATCTCGTTGACTGCTCTCCAGAGCGGCTAACCGCAACAGCGCACGCATTGTACGAGTACTGGTGACATTACTAAACTGCTCTATCAAAATGAGACCTTTTTAAGATATTTATGAAAATTCTTTTGCCTCTAAAAACAAACACGTATTAGTGAAAATACGTTACGCCACATTTACATACATATATGTATAATATGCGATATGGTAAGATGTTGAAGACTGTAGAATGAAGAAGAAGAATGTAGGAAAAATTACACCATCTAATGCTATAAGAAAAATATCTCCGAAATAGTGTAATTTATTAATTACACTACTTCGGAGATATTTTTCTTACTATTGTATAAAGCTAGTTAACTGTATCACATATAACACATATGTATTAGAATGTCAGCTTTGTTGAGTGTTGAAACGGTAAGCTGCTGTATTTATCATGTAACTAACTTCATTCTTTGTTACATTTGCATTACGTTAATATTGCATCGTAAAATTACACTGGTATTTTTTTCGTAACGCATCATAAAAATACTTCAATAAATATATACAAGGCTCATATACTACTAACTTTATAGTAAACTGCACTAAAGTTGTCTTTTTAAGTATTGTTGGCACCCACAACACAAATAATTTTAGTCTGAAATATAAATGTAAGCGTCGTTTTATAACTACCACCTATTATTTATGCTTTGCTCTCTTGATAGTGTTATAAAATAATGTGAAACTTTTATTTTTTGTCGAAAAATAAAGAAATAATATATCATTCGCTGCCATAAGTGCCTTATAACGCGATTTTCCGCCAGCCTGGCAGCTCTTCACTCTATTGTCACCTGCGGTTACACTAGCATGCGAAAGACCTTAAAAGTTATTACTAAACGTTCAACCAAATAGTTCATTTACTTATAAGTTCTTCTTTCCTTGGTTTTCTGCTAACCTAGCAACTGTACTCTATCGCTATCTCCGTCAGCGTGCACGTATAAACGCTCTCCAACCACCACTGGTTTGCTATCAGTAGTCCACGTGAGACTTCCAGTACAATTGAAGGATCCTCAACTTCCTTGTCTCTATATTTTCCACCAAGTTGGAGACTGTACACGCTGTTACCATCCGGGTCGGCGCCGGCGTGAGAACTCGGCCCGACCGTGACAGCGGTCGCCTACGACGGCAATCGGCCAATCGATTCGCCACTCACTGTGACAATGCTATAATTTGCCAAAAAATCGCGTTTTGTTATTTGAAGCCGACACTTTTTATAGAATTTGTATTATCATTATTTCATTGATAATAAGCTATTGTAATATTTTTAATGCGTTGCACTTTAAGCTCAAATGTACCTTCCTGTTGTCGAAGTTGTATTGAATTATGATATTAGGTATCTACTATGTTGACATTTAAATACAAGATTTTGACATCATTTAAATCAAAAATATGGAAAAACTATACGTAGATATAATAAAACATATTTTTGTAACAGTACACTTTCCGTGATATCTCGTCTTAATTTATTATTTTTTTTCATCAAAAGATTATATAGGTACTTGGTAATTATTAAATTATATCGTAATATTATTCTTAACACAATTATTTTATAGTATATGTAGGTGCGATTCTCAGAAATAAATTATCTAAATTGCTTACTTATCATCCGATGCGTATAAAATAGATGTGAATAAATTAACAATTTCGCATTTGACAGTTTTGTTGAGGCGCTCTGAGGCGTAACCGAATTACGAAGTTATTTTCTCGTCGATATCACCATAGATTTAAATCGTAAATTCGTCCGTAGTAGATTTTTACGACGGCCAAAGAAAAATAAAACATTTTGTTACAGGAAGTATAATGGTAAATAATGTCATGTCATGTCATGGACAAAATATCTTCTTAATATTATTCTGGAAAATTTTCATATCAAATATCAAGTATTTTACTTATTTGGACATATTTCCTTTTCTTGAAAAATAGCTTTTTGAAATGTATATTTCAAATATATTGTTTTAAAAATAACCTATTAATGAAAAAGTTTGTTTCAAATAGAATTATATTTTATTTTGTGTCCAAATCTGGGACTGAAAAATGGTAACATGAATATATAAACTGATTTTATAATTATATCAAATTATTCAGTTCACAACTAACTATTCCTAAAATTAAGCCTACGTTCGCGTAGCCTTTAGATGTGATGAATATTTAAGATAGATTTACTGTTTATGCCACTGTAAGAGAATATTTTACTCTAGGTCATATCTATCGATTTAAATCTATGGATACGACGATTAAATCATTTTTAGAGTTCCATACCCGAACCCATTAGTTACGCTTCAGTGTTGATTTTGTTTGAATAAACACGAGTACCTAGAACAATGAAAAGACAAAAATGTTGATTTCTTATATTTTGTAAGAAATTTCAAGTGTAAGTCATTTTTTAGTAAATTCTATTTAAGAAACGATCTTCCTCTTCGGCTCCGTTTACGTATAACCTTAATTATACAATTTAATTTTAGGCATTTCAGAATAAAATCTAATGTAATATTTATTAATATTTTTGCAGTAATTTTGCATTAAGGTTACTTATTTTTGCATTAGTCTTGTCAAAATTAGCTAAACCGTGAGCATGTATCATACATAAACATAAACATGCAAGTATATGTAAAAAATGTTAGATACTTTTGTGCGCTAACAACTGAGAAGAAACGCTTTCTAGGCCATCTTCTTTTAACCAACAGATATATTTCTTTATACTTGCTCTATTGTTTAGTACTGCAATGTCAAAGGTTGTGCATTCAATTCCTATCCAGGCTAAATATTTGTGTGGTTTAGTATGTCTGGATTTAAAATTATCTTTTAAGTACGTATTTACAAATATACTATATATTCATGTTTATAATTTATCTATTCATCATAGTAAAAGTTGTATCTAGTTTAAGACCATATAGCCGGGCGTGAATGTCCCAAATTATTTATTCATTTATTTATAAATATGTAGATAGGACAAAGATAGATGAAGATAATGTACTGCATGTGTTTAATAAATTAGACAGTTCTCATAAGATCCTACGTATTAGTAAGATAATAGTGACTATTGCTGTGAGAATTAGAGCTAAAAGCTGGTGTGAAAGGTCAGTGAATGGTAGACAAGTGCTCTACAGAGCGACCGCGCAGTGTGTACCGCAAATTAGCTGGTCAACAGTAGAGCAAGTTTATTGGGTAAAAATCTGTAGTTTTCATATTCATAGTTTCATACTAAGATTCTCTAGTTAGATGCTATAAACTAATGTAAACTAAAATTTTACGATATAAGTGCTTGCAATTCTTGCGTGCACGATTTTTAGGGTTCCGCAAATAAATAGTAAAAGATGAATCCTTATAATTTCGTAATATTGCATGTACATACGTCATAGGCGTTTTACTCAATAATCATTGTTACTATATTGTTTTGTTTCATAAAAGTACTTTAAAATCTTTTATACATTGCCATGCTAAAATTACCTGCCATACTAAAAACCTATCAGATGACACCGCAGATATATCTGCGGTGTCATCTGATCATCATAAGACAAACAAACAAAAACCAGTGCAAATATTTGCACTGGTTTTTGTTTGTTTGTCTTTTCATTACATGTATGATAGCATCTATATTGAATTTATTTTTCGTAATTTCATATCATCATAAAACGCATTATCCCTCTAAATTTCGTAATTGTATTGCAAATAAATTAATAAGTCAAACGAATACATGAACAAACAGATGCCTAATGGACAAACGCACAGACAGACAAATAGGCAAGCAGACGGATACATGAACAGACGTACGAAATACAGACGGAAAATCGGTTATACAAATAAATAAATAAATGAACAGGACAAACAGATGTAAAGGTTAGTAACTTCAGTAGCTTTAACATTTCAGCCGGGCTTAAGTTTAACTTGTAATAAAAATGCACATAACTTGTGCTCCGAGGGTTAGATGAATAAACAGATAGATGCATAAAAAATAAACGGATGGACGAATATACGGATAGGACAAATAGACGAATAGACGGATAGGACAAATAGACGAATAGACGGATAGGACAAATAGACGCACAGAAGAATAAACGTATAGGATAGACGTAGATTATGAAATTATTATAGTTCCTTCTTCAGCCATTTCGATACGGAACCCTAAAAAGGACGTAGAAGGATTGTACTTCAATAACTGAGCAGGAAAGGTCGACAAAAAGGTCAGTAGCAGGGCGAGCGAGGGGCGTGGTGCCTTCAGCAGCACTAACAGTTAAGCCGGGGTTGAGTTGTGACTTGTGATTAAGGTGCACCGAGCGCGTGCCCCGCGGCTCCCCGTATATCACATTCCAATATAAATTAGTTTTGGACGGAGCTTTTTGTGCCGAAACTCCCGAGCCGCGGTGATTAGCCGCTTAGGGGAATTGTCTACACTTTAGCGTTGTTTCAATAAGTGTTTCGGGGATGTAACATATATTTTTTACCGCTAAATTAATTTTATATAAAGGTTGTTTTAAGAAAGGTACTTTTTCTTTGGTTAAGAGGACCGTTACCAATTATAGATACGAGGTATAGTACCAATGGATTACGGATATACATATATTATAATAAAGTAAATATTTAGCATAATGATTCATTTTTAATCGAATTCTTGTATTTCTTTTCAAAATTGGATATTTATTAATAGATATAAAAAAAAATATTTATTTATTAGATTAACAAACTGTACGACAATAGTATGTAAAAGATACTCGTAATATACGTAGGTACCACTGTGCATAAAATCTATTTGATAAATGGCACGCCAGATATTGTACTTATTTGTGTTTGCTTGTGGTCTATAAACTATAAATCTTACAAAAATCTTTAATTGATAAAGTACTTCATCCACAAGTTGCCGCTCTCATTCTACATTGAAGCCACGCGCTATAATTAACTATTATATTCGCTATATAAGTCCATGGCTGTTCAAAATATAGCCTAATTTATAATGTGAAGTAATTGGCAGCTACCCTTTCTTTATATACCACTTCCAGAAGTGAAATGCCCCGGTATTAACTGCTTTCTACTTACAACTTTTGGAAGCCACCAGCACAAGTCTCATGCGGATTGATGTATACCAGATAATTAGTTCAACCATACTTTCATTAAACAGTTTTAAGTGTTGAGTGTGACAAGATAAATATTGAAATGTATTCAACAAAAATACTGGCTTCGCCGTATTGCTAATGTAGTTGGCATCAGAATTTACGATTGATAATTGAGGAGTGCGTTTGAAAGGACCGCGGCTTGCGGTCGGCGAAACGGCGCAAGCCGCGCACGCGATACTCTTCGTTAAAGGGTTAAGGGTAACCACGCACTGTGCTGCTAAACTGCGGTTTTCAATCATCCATAATCTCTATGACTTTTTATGTGAGTCTAATAGCCATCTGGTGGGAAGTAGTCGCTGCGGTTCATGGATATTCACATCCAATCAGGGCTGTCCTGAAGTTGTTTGTAGATGCATTGTTATTCCTGAAGAATAAGATGGTCCCCTCGCTTATAAGCGTAGCCGAAAACTGCACGTCCCAAGTGAAACACACGAGTTGTTATAGTGTTGTCATATTTCTAAATGAGGATTTCCTGAACATTGCTTTGGTTTCTGGACAGATAAACAGGACAAGATAAGATTATAAATCTATGTGATAGGTGACATTGACATACAAGACAAATTCCCCAAAAACAATGATCCAGAACAGAAATCTAAATTCACCAACAGATCTTCTGATGGCAGCCCGATGTAGTGACTTTTGCACCAAGCGACGTCGTGATTATGAAAGAATAGAACAAAACAATTAATGGCCAAGATAATAAGGCTTATGGTCACGGTCACTATGCAACTGGTTCGAAATATCGACAATTAAAAAGCCGCAATCGTAAGTACCTCTTAAATGATAAAATTTATAAATTCCGCGATTATATTAGTTTAAAATCTCACCGCGTTTCATACAGTGCGGCTTGATAGTTCTCCAGTGAGTGATCGGTTAAGAACACATCGGAGGTGCACTGCTGAAACATCGCAATTTCTGCAAGCCGCCCGAGGGCAGCGCCAAATTACAACACACGCCGCCAGCGTAATTGCAAGCGATCGTCCGCTGCGGCGGTGTGGGAACACCGACCGATTTATTAAGATTTAATCGCGCCCAATTAAAATACGCGCCGCATTATTACAGCACACAAAAAGATTATGCAAATTCAAGAAAAGAAAGAGCTCGCGGGCGCCATGCAAGTACCTTAAGTTACCGCTACGAAACGATGTAGCTACGAATACGTAGCTCGTTACAGCTTGCTTGTATGTAGCTAAGGCATCGACAATACGTACAACAATACGACGCGTTTCCTAATTCGACAATCTATACATATAATAAAAGTCTAAAAGAGCTATATTTATCCATGGAATATATTTTTGAATGTTTTTCTGACAGTGATTATGCTTTTTATTATTTTTTTGTCTATATACCTATCTGTTACCTCATTATACGATGAACTTATTATACATTATACAATGAAACTTATTTTGTTATGTATCCTGTCGACTGAAGGAACACTTAGAATACAGTTTTTTATATCCATTATATAGTTTTTATTATATCCTTTCTGCTTTACTACAATGTTAACTTTTCTCAACATTTACGTAAATAAAACCGTGAGCTTATCTAGTATTTTAATTTGTTGCTGAAATTGCCAACACACATGCAATTCACCTGATGATAAGGGTGTTACTGCTGCCCAAGAACATCTGTAACCAACTTCAACGAAAATAAATGTCCATCACATGTTCAAATTTTAAAACCATCAGAAGTGCTTAATTGTCCTTGAAAATTAGGTCTGTTATAGGTAACAAAGCTTATAGTAGGTATAAGAAACAAATAGAAATGGCGGTATCAGGTGAACTACCAAAAATACTACGCTAGCTTATATCAACCTGAATCAACATTTAAATGCACTTTCTCACTTGTGTCGTGTTAAAGCATTTCTCGTAGCGCCCAATAAGGCACCTGTTGGTCAATTGTCGATTATCGCGTAAAAGAGAAAGGCGAGGTGACGACGGCGTCTTCCCACGGCAGGACCTCCCATGCGCGCATACATTACCACGCAGTGTCGCTCCGCCCGCCGCCCGCCGGCCACACGCACGCGACACGGGACACGGGACACGGGACGCGGGTCGAGGCTAACAGCGTGGTCGTCGACACCACACCTAATTGGTAATCACCTTAATTATCCGTTCAATTTCAACTTCTATCAGTCATATGAGAAACTGTGAAATAAAACTTCATTTGATTTCTTTTGATTTTACCCCCTTATATTCATAACATTAACACTTATATAACATAACCAAGTTTTATAACCTAAATATAAATTAAGCATTTATACCATAACTCCCTCTTTTCAAGAGTATCAATGTAATTGTCGACACCACAATTCATACGAATTTTAATAAATCATAAGAATTTAATAAAGCCTTTTTTAATATTCCTCACTTTTCTTCATAACGTTTCATAACGTTCAATTAACATGTGTTCAATATTCCATAAAAAATATTTTGTGCCGCTAAAAGATAAAGACTAGATAAACGATTTCTCGGATACTTTTTTCAGCTACTTCATATGTTTTTTTTCAGTTAAAAAGGTCACGTTCATTTGTATTCTTTTCCCAAATTATGCAGAGAAAAGTCGCTCATTTGCATATGAAAGCAGAAGAAACATTTGTCTATTTAACGTGTAACATTTTAAAATTTTCATTAAATCATAGAACTCACAAT
>DWON01008096.1:0-12381 GCA_018251015.1 Phocides pigmalion okeechobee
TGTTTATGGGCTGCAGTGACCACTTAACATCAGGTGGCCTGCATGCCTGTTTCTTACTCTTTCATAATAAAAAAAAAGGATGTATATAGATATTACAAGGCATTCATCTTCTATCGGAAGATTACTTTTTTTGACATTAGCGTATAGATCCTAGAAAACCTACATACCTTGAAGAGGGCCTCCAAATGCTGACGCCATTGTTTGTATGGTAAAGAATAGTTCAATTTTATAGCTATTATTGAAATATTTTTAATGATCTATTTTAATTTTGCTTCCCTGATTTTTCCGGAGCATTTTAATTTGTTCCGCTATTGTACGTTAAGTGAAGCCGGTGGTACCTCCCCGATCGGTGGATATACATGCTCGTTTGCTACTCTTCTCACATAAAAAATATGTATGTATGTGTGTATGTATGCTTGTTATTATTGTATGTATTTAATATGTATCTAAGAATGTTTTATCGTAGTTATTTACATGTACTGTTGAAGAGCCATACATTTAAGGGTCGCGTACACATGGAATTGAATCGGACTGCGGTCGTTAGCGCGGGGCTAATGACTCAAAATGGCCGGTTGACGTAATCACCTCTATCACTAGACCAGCGGTTGACAACCTGCGGCTCACAAGACAATTACTTATTTAATCGTTATCGTTTATATAGAAGACTTTATAGTGCGCTGGTGGCTAGTGCATCGGACGACATCAACTGATCGCCCCACTTACCTATTTCCTTTCACTTGAAGTTCTAATAAAAATAGGCGGTACTTCTAGTTCGTGACGCATCATATTCAGACGCGTCACGGTACCCGGAGCGCTGTGTGTTTCAACAAAACGTCTCAGTCCTGGCTATTGTCATTTAGCAATATATAATCGTTATTATGATTGTAATACTAGATTTCTGTAATAGTTTAGTTAAAAAAGTTACTAAATTTATATTTGGTTAAATCCCTGCAGTATCGCTCCTGATATCCGTAGTGCCCCCTTTAAATTCGGACATACACATATATGTCATTTATTTTGTTACATATACATATCATATATTCTTATTTCTAGAAAAATGTTTCCAATTTCTGCAGTAGACAAAAACCGCAATGAGTCCTACGATTTATAAATACGTGCAAAGTGTAATTAAAAATAACATTTTAATAATTTCGTCCCCATTTACATTTGCGATACAACCAGCCTAACGTCAATGTGATTTTGGGATTTTCTGATGGACGCATTATTTACAGACTATTAATATATATTATATATTTATACTTGGATGATACAAAATAGGTTCGAGAACCATATTTCGGTAATACCGCCGCCCTCTTAAACCGCCGTAAAGCATTACTTGTGTTTCGGTTGGAGTGGTCCGGTCACTACACTTTGAAGCAAAGCGACCATCTTAGTCCTTAGAAGTAGCAACGCATCTACGTTCGAGCTCAAATAGGATTTCAGTCGTTTTAGTGGTTGTACGTGGATGTCTATGGGCTGCGAGTAATTAACATCAGCTGGTTTGCATGCTTGTTTGATCCTTTTCTCACATAAAAAAATGAAAAAAGAAACAATGAAGTAACGCAATCTCCTGAAGTGGTCACAGCCGCCCAGTGATATCTGTTATGAAAATGGGACCTATCTGAAATCAAACTCATACTTTGCTATTTCTAACGATCATATTATATATGGAAGATAACATATGTATATGGCCATATGATTTTAAACTAATATTATCGCGGCGTTTAAACATATCAATATGTACTGTTCCATTCCGTTCCCTTCCATTTCAATTCTATTCTATTGTATTCTATTCTACCCTATCTATAAATATTATAAAACAAAGTTCCCCGTCGCGTCTGTTTGTCTGTTCCCTATAAACTCAAAAAGCACTAGGCGGATGTTCTCACAGTTTTACAACAAGTAGAGTGGTTCCCGCGGAAGGTTTTGGTGCACTACTTGGTAAGTATTTTTTTTATTGGGCGAGAAATTAAATAATAACTAGGCGTATGTATGCGAAGCTTGTTTTATATTGTGAACGTTTTATGTGTGACGAAGTCGCGGGCACAGCTAGTTATATTCAAAAAATATCGTACTGAAGTAAACCAAGCTGTAAATTATACAAATATTTGTCAGGGGCAGATCTGAAAGTTGTAAACAGATAACATCATAGTGCGCTGGCGGCACGTGCATCGGACGACATCATCAAATCGCTCCACCTGCCTATTTCCTTTTACCTGAATTTCTTATAAAAAGGAACGGTAGATCTAGCTCGTTACGCATTATATTTGAATGCATCGTAGTACGCGGACCGCTCTCTGTCTCAATAGACTGGTCTAGCCCTTTCTATTGTCATTTAGCAATACAATTGCTATTATGATAGTAACACTTGATTGCCGTAATAGTTTAATTGAATAAGTCGCTAACTTTATATTTGGTTAAATCCCTGCAGTATCGCTTCTCATGCCCGAAGCGCCTCCTATATTTCTATATGCCCTCTCTCCCTTATATTCCTATATATTAATTCTTATATAATTGATTTTTTTTTTCGGTTGGAGCAAATAGCAACATAATATATTATTCCGTTAGAAGCGAAACAGTACTCAAGAGAGACAGCTCGGGCGCGTTATGAATTATTAAGATGACCCGCGCAATAGCAGCGAAATTTTATAAAGCTTTACATCAATAGTACGTAAGTGTGGTTGTAATGTAGCCCTTTTTCGTTAGCTTGGTACTTTACAATTTTTCACACGTCTTTTAACAGGTCGAACTATTGTTAGACTTGAAATAATTCTGCTGGAAAGTTACTGTGATGAAACAACTTATGTGTTTCCGTTGAAGAGGCGCGGTTGGCAACTACACTTAACACTTTCCGTGCGGCGTACATCACTGATGTGCAATGCGGAGCGTAACGCGCTTGCGGCTTGTACAAATCTGTACGGGTGAAGAAAAGTGTTGTCTACGTCGGCACTACAAGACTGAGGAGGAGGGCAACGTCCGCCGAGTCCAATAGTATTATATTTATCTAATTGCCTTGATCCTGCACGGAAGTCCTTTAGTTCCCAAAGGAATGTAAATTCAATCAACTTTACTCGGCGATTGCGGTGGATTATAGTCTAAAATCTTCCTAATTTTAAAAGGAAACTGGTGCCTAATAACCAATCCATTTTTGGTCGAGATGTCATCGTGACTTGAGTTATTATAGTCGTACATAAAGTAGAGGAACGATGGACAGGCCTGTAAATGCGGATGTCCAACAAATAATAAAAGAGGGAATATGAGAGACCCATACTTTTCCGTGTATAATAATTGAATACAGAGGTCCACATCATATATACCTTAAGGAATAACATACATATTAATATATACGTATAACTAAGTCACATAATTGCGGCGATGTGAGTCGCGGATCTGGTGACACCCGGATTCTCCGTTCTCTTCGGCTACAGCTCCTCCTTAAGGAAGGTCGCTAGTAGTTCGGTTGGGACGCATACAACAAATGATCTAATCGAACATGTGCAAAGAAATATTCATGGCGCACCTTTAATTATATACTTTGAACATTTTTAGCACACTTTCAAAATTTTTATGCGTTTTTTATGCAAAAGGAAAATTAGTTTGAAATGTTCCGAATTTATTTACTACCAACATATATTTCAATATGTATATGTTACTTACTTGAGAAAACTTCGACTGTATTCGAAAGGAACATGTTTAGGGCGAATTATGAGGGCGGTGGCGTTACCTCCCCAGTCGAACTAGTTTTCCTATCTTTAAATATGCATCTGCTTTACATGCATGCAGTATATATACTGCATATACATATTGCTATAGCAATGTCTAAAGGTCCAAGGTTACAAGAAAATATTATCATTGATTCGGGAAGCTACCACAGCTATTAATAACTCGTCTCTTACGAAACTAGGCTGCCATTCAAGATTACCTATCAATCAATCTCTTGTCGCCTGAAATGCGGCAACTTGAAAATTTGTCTTTCTACGTTCCGATAATCCTTCTGTTTTCTCGATTCTGAGTTAACAAAATTGATTGGTTCAATTTGTTCAATAGTTTTATCATACAAATACTTTTGTATTAGTAAAATATCTACATCCATACACATCATAAAACAGTAGACGAGGTCAATTCTGTACATTGAATGAAAATTAAAATAAATACCCCAAGGGTTTTCACACAAGTGACACAAGCAAAACAAACACATTTTGAATTTTTTGTCTGTCTGTCTGTTGTCCGGCTTTCACGTAAAAACTATTGGACAGGCATCAGCGTTTTGTTAATATTATCCTTGCCATAGAGTAACTTTATTATCGGGTATAGAGTTCAAAGCCAGCGCTATCTAGTGACTACCGATCAAAGTTAAATATATAACATATTTATAAATCATTAAAGAATTGATAACTTGGTAAGTATAGATTGGGTATAGCATTCATGCATTACTATTTCCAAAATATTATTTACTTTTCAAATTTCAAATTATGAAATAAAAAAATACGAACGCGCGAACGAAGTCACGAGCACAGCTAGTTTATAATATTAGTAGAGATTTATCAGTATATGTGAATTTTGAATCGCAAAATAAAAATACTCTTGTCTACAATTACAAAGACGTACTTATTTCAACACAAAACCCGCGGCTTCCTCAAATCGTAAATGATCGACAATGTATCCTCGGGCGCAGTCAGGAATGGGTGAAAGCACATTTTATGAAATTTCGAAAATCATGAAGCAATTAGGCTACTTGTGATTGATAGATGGCAGTCGTTAAACTTTGTCGGAGGATCTATGAGTAGAAAACATTGGATTGCTTATGCACTTAATATTAAGTAGTCGCAGCCATGGACATCCACATACAACCTTCACGGCTAAAGAAGTTCTACGAAGTTCTATTTAAGCTCGTAGTAGATATATTGGTATTCCTGAGGACTATGATGGTCGGTTTGCTTTAAGTGTAACTGGCAAACACATCTCCAACCGAAGCACAAGAGTTGATCCTCGGCGGATGAAGACGGTGGCGGTACCTCCCCGATCAATCTATAATCCTACCACCTGTCAAAACTAGTTCACTCTTGTTTATAAATACATGAACACTACATACTGAAAGATAGAATTATTTCAATAATAAATCCCATATGTCTAACTTAATATAGTTTAATTTTCTTAACCGGATTAGGTAGCGCGTTCATAAATTATGAGGAACAATGTAGGCAATTAGAGGCACCCAAATTATTATACCTGAATACATTTATGCGGTAACGAGGATACGTGCGCGTTTCCGATCACGTATTTTCCGCCATTTTCGATTTTTACACAGGAACCATAAATATTTTGGGGTAAATCTGTAGTAGCGTACTGATTAACACTTTGATCGTGGCACTTATATGTTGGGTCAGCGTTGCGGGAGGCGGCACTAAACTGGAGCGTAATCCCTAGACTGAAGATGCGTTGACAATTCACTGAAATATTATATTTTTAACCTCCCCGTGGTACCTCCCCGATCAAAACTTATACACTTCCAATAGACCATAGGCTTCATTCTTCAATATTCACTTCTTTTATTCTTACGAATCCTATTTTTTATGAAAATAAACATGTTCTAAATGAAATCCGCAAAACTCCATACAATACCGATTGGAAATAAATTTTAAACGGTTTCCATAGCATATTATGATGTACAGATAAGACTCCATATTACGTCAACCCGGATATGAAATATGGGTGCCTATTTGTATTGGTTTTGTCTTCCGAAATCATGAACTTACTTGCTATAAATGTATAATTTTATAGATCTTCTGTTTAGATAGTTATAGCGTATATAATTAGTGTCACCTACTACTCAATAGTCCCACAACAGATATGGCATATTGTAGTTGATCTATACATTATAATTATTAATATTAATTAATAGTTATTAATTAGCATTATTATTTACTTTTGTATTAATTTAGCAATTTTAAATGTAATTAGTCGATATTTGACTCTCAATGATAAAACTATATAAAAGGGGTAGCAGATTGTTAAAGAGGATTCGAGATACAAGTAGAGGGTAGGACGTTACTCTGTCCGTTAAATATACTACGTGTGTGTAAAAATTATCTCGGCGTTTCATTGTGCAAAACTCCACTACCATTAGTTAATTCATATTGTTCTAATTATATTACTAGATGTGCCTACAATTTCATCGGTGATGATTGAATTAAATTAACATAACTTCTTTATTTGTTAACCGATTTAAATGAAAAAGAAAACATTAAATGTTAATTGAAGCCCATAACAACATAATCCTAAAAGCTGCATTAAAATCGGATAAGCCTTTTCTGAGACTAGCGTGCACAAACATACAGACATACAGATATACAGACAAAATGAAAAAATACTGTTTTGGGTTCTCTTGCGTGTACAAAGACACATCATTATGGTTTTTTCAATACATATATTCACCGTGAATAGACAGCGATCAGATACAGTTTTATTATATGTAAAGATTATATTATGACGGGTGGTAGAATTATAGTTTGACCGGGGAGGTACCACCGCTGCTTTCATAATCCACCGTAAAGCTGTTCAAGAGTTTCGGTTGGAATGGGGCAGTTGCCGGCTACATTTACAAGCGAGACGATTATTTCAGTCTTCAGGTTTAGTAACGCATCTACGTACGACCTCAGATAGGTTCCAGGTTGGACCTGGATACCCATAAGCCATAGCGAATCTCCATGGACAACAGCTATTACTTCACAACAAATGTTACTTACTCGTTTGTTACTCTTTAAAAAAAAAATAAAAAAAAACATTTAATAATTAACCTTAAACAAAATTATTTGAACGATTCGTTTCTGTTAACGATCAATGCCCTGCTTGGATTTATAAAATCTTTGTTTCTACTTTTCAATTCAATTTCAATATAAAGCTAAAACATAAAAAATACCTTCGCAGAGCAAATATTACCCAAAAACACAATTTTCTGTCCCGCCACATACTGATTGAATGTCAACTCACATGATTTATAGCTTCTCCATCTATTTGCAATGGTTTTCGTCCCTTCACTTGAGCTTTCCCGTATTCTAAACCCTTATCCCTTTACCCGCATAAGGGTATGCAAATATTCCGCGAAATCTTTCGGACCTCCCGTGAAGTATCCCAATTTGCATTCATACAGTTTGTGTTGCGACATATTGAATGAAATCAACTTTTTTGCTCAAGTGCGTCGAAGCCTAAAGGAATAGATATGTTTGTATGTATATACTTAGTACATATTTACATAAGTACTTATTTTTATTTTTATTTTTAATCCATTTTTTAATATTTCACTTAGATAAGATTTTTGTTAATGTATCAAATATGCTTAGTTGTAGTATTTTCTTATGTGAGAAGCAAACGAGCATGCAAACCACCTGATGTTAAGTAGTCGCAGCCTATAAACATCCACGTACAACCACAAACACGACCGAAAACCTGTCTAAGCTCGAACGTAGATGCATTGCTACTCCTGAGAACTAAGATGATCGCCTCGTTTCAAAGTGTAGCCGGCGACCGAACCTCTCCAACCTAAACAGAAGTAATGCTTTACGGCGGATAATGAAGGCGGCGATGGTACCTCCCCAGTCAAACTATAGTTCTCCCACTTTTATAATATGTAAGTTGGATTCAAATTTTACCTATGGTTCAAATCTATGGTTTTGTTTATATGGCAACCGCACGGATTATACCGAAACGTGACAATAACTTTATGGCGGATTGTTAGAACTTCGGTGATACCTCTCTGGTCAAACTATAGTCCTGTCACCTTACAAAGATTACTATAGTCATTAAAAGTATAGCAATGCATCTATAATCGGCATGGGTTAGGACTGTGATTCTGTATGGAGTTGGTTACAAATGATTATGGGCAGCACTGACCACTAATCCACAAATTAAAACTAACTGCGTCACACGTATATTAGATCAGTACAGCGTTACGGGAGGCGGACTAAACTGGAGCTCATTTCTCTAGTCTGCAGATGCGATGACAATTCACTGAAATTTCCGCTCCCAGTGTTGTAGCGCCGATGTAATCACAACACTTTTGTACACCCGTAATCCATATAGATTTGTATGTACAACACAGGTATATGCAATCCGCAAGTCTATCAAAATACACAAATCAGAAAAGAAGTTTAAATGGGTTATTAAACAAATATTATGTGAAAAGTCGTATTATGAAACCAATGATTATTTAAATGATAAACTCATATTATCTGAAACCACTCCAGATGCACTTGCTCCATTAATTTAAGTTATTATTTGTAAAATTTCAAAGACGGAAAAGATGTGTGTTTTGGAGTTTCTTACGCCGACTCTTCAAAACAAAACACCTTACGAGTCGGTGGTAGTTTATTGACGTTCAAAAAGAGTTCTGTAATGAATCTACTTTGAATAAAAATATTTTGATTTTGATTATTTGCAAGCGCGTTGCGATGGGCAATACACAGCAGTATTGAAATTTATAACACAAGCCTTAACTTTAGGTACAAGTATCGGAGTAAATTTTGCGTTAATTTTAAATGACTAGTGGCCAATAATTATACGCAAACTTCCAAAGTTTGCTTTGCAAACTTCGGCTACTGATTCCCATATGACCAGGAGTGTGACAGGTGAATTGAACGTCCAATGCATTCCTTCAGGGAGTAAGTTACAGAGTACCTAAATATTATTACTAACTAGCGACCGTGCCCAACATCGCTCAGGTAATAGAGTTTATAGTTACTCACATTATTTTTCCTTCATACATGCCAGTCATTACCTAGTTGCAAAAACAAACAATTAGAAACATCTATTTCGAACGGTGTCTATTACTATATTGAATTTAACTATTTAATTTGTCGCCCAATTTACAAAAAAAACAGCTTATTATGCTTCAAAACGTTCGTCAAGAATCACTCTAACTATTGCTGAAAATTGTGAGAAAATTCGTCCAATATTTTTGAGTTTTTCATAAATATGACAAATATATTTAAAAATTCATAATGGGGTGCCGTTATATACGCCAGAAACCCAAAATAATAGGTTTCATTATGACTGTGTGTCTGTATGTCTGTATGTTTGTGTACGCTAATCTCAGAAATGGCTTATCCGATTTGAATGCAGTTTTCAGGATTATATTGTGATGGGCTACACTTAACATTTAGTGTTATTTCGTTTAAATCGGTTAACAAATAAAAAAGTTATGTCAAACATCACCGGACGATGTCGCGGACTACAGTATTTCAATAATATCATTATTTTATTAAAAAACAAACTTAGAAACAAGGTGACCATCTCAACCCTTACGAACAATGCATGTGAGCACGACGTCAGGTAAGACATTAGTCCTGTTTCATGTTGGACGTGGATGTCTGAGGTCTACAGCGATCAGATAACATCAGATGATCTGCACGGTCTTTTGCTACTTTCTCATTACAAAAAACATAGCTGAGATTTATTCGAAGTTGTTCGTTTAGTCTTTTGGGGTTCTTTTAATTAAGTCTCTTTGAAGATTCAAAAAAAATCGGAAAATTCCGACGCTTAGCAGTTGTCTGACATTTGTCTCGTAGTGATTCGCTATAAAGTGGCAGAACTATAGTTCGACCAGAAGGGTATCACCGCAGCCCTCATAATCCGCCGTAAAGCATTACTTGTTTCGGTTGGTGAGGTACGGGTGCCGGCTTCAATTTAAAGTGATGTGACCATCTTAATTCCAAGGAGAAGCAACGTATCGATGTTCGAGCTCAGATAGGATTTCATTCGTGTTTTTGGTTGTACGTAGATGTCAATAGGCTGCGATACTTAACATCAGGTGGTTTGCATGCTCGTTTGCTACTCTTCTCACATAAAAAAGACATGAAACTTAAATTATCTCTTCAGAGACACTTAATTTACTTTACTATATACTAATGACGATTCACGGAAATGTGGACCACAAATAAAACTCAAAACGTAGCAACAGTAATAATATATTTCCCGTTAACTTCGCTTGCAAGGCTTCCAAGGATGTCGACGTTTCGTTACACGTGTATAATTAATATCACATCAAAAACGAGCCAGAATATAAACCTTGATGTATGTGACGTCATACCTGAAACAAGAGAGGCATTAATTTATTTTATCATGCTTTGAAACTCTGTTTTAATCATTTGACTGTTATGATGATTTATTTATGAAACCAAAGTAACAAACGACATGCAGTAAAATGATGGTAGGTCATCGTCGCATAAGGACATCTGTTCCCAACTCCAAATAAAAATAGAAAGAACGAAAAGGTGAAGGTCCAAATAAGAAGGTGGGAGAACCATTGTTCGACCGGGGAAACCCACCGCCGTCCTCGTAATACGCCGTAAAGTATTACTTGTGTTACGGTTGGAGAGGCGCGGTTGCTGGCTACACTGAAGCGAGGCGACCATCACAGTCCTCAAGAGTAGCATCATGTCTACGTTCGAGCTCAGATAGGATTTTAGTCGTATTTGTGGTTGTACGTAGATGGCTATAGGCTGCGACTATTTAACATCAAGTGTTTTGCATTCTTGTTTGCTATTCTTCTCACATAAAAAGAGCAGACATTCTATTTAAAGTCGATCTCAGATACTTTGCCACTTCTAAAGAGTATAATATCTTCATAGGTAACAAACTGGCAATGACATAATTATCCATTTGGACAATAACATGACATTTTGAGATATATCTATATTTTTAAACGTGTATGGCGTGTAGTTTGTTTGAAAATTTACAATACCTTTAAATGTAATGGAAATGTAAATACGGGAACGCGGCTAGCGTTGTCGGCACCATGCCACATGGGCAAGGACTCCCATTAGATTGTTTTGGTTAGGCTTTTATAATAATTAGTTTTAAGATTTTCATTATTGTAATTAAAATGTAAATAAATATTAATATTATATTATAGCTTCTCATGTATACAATGATGAAAATCTTAAAACTAATTAAAATAAGAACGTAATCTAAAGAATCTAAAGGGAGTCCGTGCCCATGCGGCATAGTTCCCAGAACAATAGCTGCATTTAATAAATATTGTTCTAATATTAAAGTGTGTATTCCTTAAAAAGTGCTTAGTAGGTTAATATCTTACTAACCCGAGTTATAAATGAAACACTAGCTTCTGTTAACTCGGCTTACGGTCAACTCAAATTAAATCCATATTTCAATCAAATCAAGTTGACGTGGTAATACAGTAGACGTGACATGTGAAATTATATTAATATCGTACTATGAATGAAGGATACAATTACATGACTGTGTTATTTTATTATGACTTATTTATTAAAAGAAACGGGGATTTGTTATTTTTATTGTTGTTCGGTGTACGTGGATGGCTATGGGCTGCGACTATTTAACATCAGATGGGCTGCATGCTCGTTTAGTACTCTTCTCAGATGAAAAAATGTATAAATCCCGCGATGATTTTGTATTAAATTTATAAGAATATCTCTCACCTGCTCCCCCATCAACCGCACGGGGCATAGTAATCTTATGCATCTCAGAGTCTCGCAAAAATATGTAGTTTGCTTTGAAGCCGGTGCCATCTAATCTATCATTCGACTTGAAAGTGACTCTGAAGAAGTCCTTTTCTGACGTCACATGTAGTTCCTTCAGCTGGCCGCAGTGCCTGGGACTTCTAGTGTCGATCATCTGGTTTGAAAACTGCACGTAGTCACTCGCTGACAACGCTTCGCAACTGTAATGTTTTTCATAAAATATATTAGACCTGTGCCCACGACTTCGTCGGTGATGATTGAATTAAATTGACATAGCATCTTTATTTGTTAACCGATTTAAATTAAAAAACACTAAATGTTGAGTGAAGTCTATCTCAATATAATCCCAAAAACTGCATTCAAATTCAAAACTCAAAAATCAAAATGAAATCAATATCAAAAATCAAAACAAGAAAATGACCTATTTTTTTTTTGTTTATCACCTAAGCCTTTAACTTCAACAAAACATCATGGCAACAACGTCTATTACATTTAAAATATTTAATTTTGCATTGGAATTTATACCAAAAGTATTTTGACTATTAGAATTGCGATTGCTATCCAGCGCATGCCGCATGGGCACGGACTCCCTTTAGATTGTTTAGGTTAAGTTTTATTTTAATTAGTTTTAAGATTTGTATCATTGTATATATGAGAATAGAAAAGCCTTTTTTTTGACTATAATCTTAGCAACTCCAGTATTTAAATCCGTGTGAATTTGATAAAACAATCTAACAGATACGATGTGTTTTGAAAGTTATTTAGCAATATCAATATCGTTCGCAGCCTAAGTTCACAACAACGTGATCATCATCGGGGACGTCCCAGCCTCTTTGGGCGGGGGAATACGGGCCTCGAGGTACACCCTCTTTGCCCGGGCCTG